>CAUYON010118751.1:0-32031 GCA_963573935.1 Arctocebus calabarensis
TAAAGAAAATGGAGACTTTACAGCCTTTTGTATTAACCTGGATGGAAGTGGAACACATTATTCTTAGTAAAGCATCTCAAGAATGGAGAAGCATGAATCCCATGTACTCAAGTTTGATATGAGGACCATTAATGACAATTATTGACACGGTGGGGGTGAAGGAAGGGGAGAGCAGAGAGAGGAAGAATGAGGGAGGGGTGGGGAAAGGAAGAGCAGAGAGAGGGAAGGAGTAAGGGGGGGTGGGTTCTTGGGGTCTTGGTGTGTGCCACACCATTTGGGGGCAAAACACGATTGTAAGAGGGACTTTTCCTAACAAATGCAACCAGTGTAACATGGTTTCTTGTACCCTCAATGAATCCCCAACAATAAAAATAAATAAATAAATAAATAAAAAGTCTCCTAAATTTTGCCTGAGGGAAGTTGAATTTGGTTCCCGATTCTCTTCTCTCATGGTTATACTGAATAAAGTCTGTCCTTACTGTTTTCACTAGTGCCCAGCTTTGTTTGTCTTTGACAGGCGCCAAGCCTTATCAGGCAAATGAGAGGGAAGGAAGTAGGGATCTAAGCCATGAGCACAGGAAGTACTATCAGCTCCCTCATCATTCAAAGAGGACAATCTACTGACCATGATGTAATCATAGTAAATTATAAAACATTGTGGGTTTTGCTATTTAAATCATTAGTTTTAAAATACAGGTTTGGTATGCAACAGAGTGTAATTTTGAAAGTTTCCATCTTTATCCTGTTGTGGCCTCTTTTTTGTTGGGCACGGGGGTAATGTTCATAGTTAATATTGTTAAGCATACTGTTAAGTTTTAACATTTCATGGAGAAATAAAAATATGAAAGATTTGAACATGGTAAGAAGGGTAAATTCACAGTTTTATTTAATAACATAAAAATACTGTAATTTAGTTTATAGTATAATTAGTTATACTTAGTTATATAAAATACTTTACTTCACTTAGAAGGTATTTTTGGTATTTCACCTGTCACGATTTCAGAATAAAATTATCATTTTCATGCTACTTGAAAATATTAAATAAAAGAAAGTTTGAGAATTTAATAATTTTTTTTTTTTTGAGACAGAGTCTCATGCTGTCACCCTGGGTAGAGTGCCTTGGTGTTATAGCTCACAGCAACCTCCAACTCTTGCTCTCCAGTGATCCCCTTGCCTCAGTTTTTCTATAGATGGAGGTCTCGCTTTTTGCTGAGACTAGTCTCAAACTCATAAACTCAAGCAATCCCCTCACCTCAGCCTCCCCGGGTGTCAAGATTACAGGAGTGAGCCACTGTGTCTGGCCATAATTTTTTTTTTATTTAAAATACTATTACAATTATTTCAGTTAAAATCTACATGAGTCTAATTTAGCAACATTAAGACTATGACATGGTACACCTTCATAAATAAAAAAGCATTTCCTGACTTTCACTTTAGTGAAAGAGACTAATAGAATTCTTAAAATTTGCTGAATAGTATTTATGGTACACATATACCTCAGTTTATTAATCCATTCATATGTTGATGGGCACTTGAGTTGATTCCATACCTTGACAATTGTGATTTGAGCTGCCATAATAAATACTCTAGTGCAAATGTCCTTACGATAAAATGACTTTTTAAATCTTCTGGATAGCTATATAGCAATGACATTGAAGGATCAAGTGGAAGGTTTCCTATTAGGTCTTTAAGAATTCTCCATACTTCTTTCCAAAGAGTTTGTATTAGTTTGCAATCCACCAGCAGTGTAGAAGTGTTTCCTTCTCTCCACATCAATACCAGCATCTGCCTTTTTGGGACTTTGTGATGTGGGCAATTTTCACTAAGGTTAAGTAATATGTGAAAATTTGCCTTGTCATTATATCTATGTGAGTCACATTTTTAAAAAGAAAATACACCTGTTGGAATTTTTACCAACATCAGAAAAATTTTGCCCAGATGCTAATTTAAAATAAAAATGGATATGTTGGGTACCAGCCCCAATACACAATGGGTTCCCTTCTAGTGACTTGGTGGGGCAGAAAGCAGTCAGAAAATTGGAAAATAGGGAATAATAGACTAGCAAGAGACAAAGAAATAGTTTTAAAGTGGTGAGGACTAGGCATACCTATCATCATGGGGCTTCCAGTATGCTGCCCTGATTACCAGGCTAGCTCTGTATTTATTTCATACACCAGTGTTTCAATCACAAATCTCAAGAAACAATCTCCCCATGATTCTTACTATGCTTGCATTTCTTTAACTAAACTATTTCTTCAGCTAACTACGTTAACTGTACGGATTAACTTGTTATCTTTATTATTTTAAGGTATTATGTTCTTTAGGCTATAGAAATACCCTACTTAGACTAAGGTTCCAAATCACAGGACTGAATTTTTTTAATGCCCCAAAAGCCTTATGGCCAAACTGAGGTGACAGAAGAAAAGATATTTCATCTCCTTATCTGGTCCAGAGAAATTTTTGCTCTTTTCAATAAAGTTTAAACATTCTACATTCCCAGCTCCCTAAAATCACTCTCCCGGAGTGAGCAGCCCTGTGGAAGAAAACCTCTGTGGCTTGTACAGCAGCAGCAGAGGAGTGCTGTGGGGGGCAGGGAAGTTCCAGCAAGACAGCCTTCAGAATTTTAAAAGGGCCAAGTCTTACCCAGCGCTTTGCACTGAAATTAAGCTTCCTCTCAAATCTCATATCTCCTTTTTCTGTTTTCCTTTTGTCCATTCTCTGTAATCATATTCCTAATTTAATTCCTAATCTAGTTACAACTAATAATTGAATTGGTTTCAAGATTATACTAGTAATGCAAGCACATCAAGGTATGGACTATTCCCTTAAGTATTCCCACATGCACCCTGCATGGATATACACAGTAGAGAAAAGACTTACATGAATTTCAGATCATGCAGCTAGGTTTTGTTGATTTTATCAAGTGTGTTTGGTTGTGTTCTTTCAGACTTCTCATTTCTTACCATGAATGACTCTCCATGAAAAAGTTAAAAATGGGGGCTTGTTGAATTAAGAATAGTTCATAGACCTAAACTGATTTATAAAATTTAGCATGTTTACAAATTTAGTAGCATTCCAAACCAATTATCACTGCTATCGCATGTTCACATACTTTCTCAATATTTTACAATTCTTACATTCAAATTCTGATAAGATAGTGTTACTGGGTAGAATATGTGAGATCATACAGCTGTACAAATTGCTGAGTTATTTGCACTAGATTTAAATAAAACATTGTGAAAAGCAGTAGGGATGTAGTGTACCTCCCCCAAAATTTGAGTGCCTAATTTTGCATTTCACCTTCAGTTGCACAAAGCTTCTCTCATTCCCACCAGGGTTGCTACTACTTGATAGGGTGAAACGATGCTTCTAAACACTATTTTTTTCATTTGTATGTGATTCGTATCAATATACTAGCATTATAATGAGGTGAAGCCTCTGGCCCCTGAGTAATTAAGTAGTTTATGAAATCAATGATCAACTCTATTTGCTCAGTAACAAAATAATAAAGAATTGATAGGACTAAAAATTTAAAATAATTATAAAAAAAGGTTAGCGAAAAATAACATTTATACATTATGTCAGTATTCATTGAGGACAAATGGCTGTCACCTGTTACTGTCCTTGGGGAAAGGTTAGCGCTCTCTCTCTCTCTTTCTCTCTCTCTCTCTCTCTCTCTCTCTCTCTCTCTCTCTCCTCCAGCTCCTTTCTAGAGACCCCACTTACTACATTAGTTGGCAGAATGCAAAATATTCTGCACATGACCTGGATTCTTATGTACTCTCTAGTTCTGTCTTTTCTCAACTTATAAATGTCTATGCTATTTCCTAAATTTATTAACTTAAGACATTTTATTTTAACTCGTCCTAGTATTTTTACTAATCATATTATCTTTCTGTGCTGTAAATAAACAGCTTGTCCTTCCAAACATTTCTGTCAACTCAGAAATTAATATATAATTCATTTGATGTAGGATATTAATTTTATTTCAAAACAGTAATGGTTTCTATATTTTTATTTTCTTTTACCTAAAAGAAAATAAAAGTTGTAAGGAATTTGATCGTTTGGAATGTTTTAAATGCTAATAACAAGTGAATTTATATAATTCACACCTATTAAATAAGCTCAGAAGACCACATGCCTAACACGTAGTTCTCTGTGAGGCTGTATCCTTAACCTGACATTGTTTTCCTGATAGATAGATGAGCCAAATCCCTTGGAGAAGCCTGTACATCATTGAAAGAGCTGTTAGTAGACCATAGTCATAGCTATTAATCTGTCTGTGGAAGCAGAGTTTTTTTTTCTGAGATTAGCACATCTCTCTGGAGAAAATCTATAATGTTATAATCTTTACAGATCCCCACAATGGCATTATTACATGACTTAAAACAGTTACACTTTATTTGAATAAAACATTAAATTAACATTGAATTACAGTATAATTCTTATGAAAGTATGTGTGACAACCACATTAAATTCAAATGAATTCATTATGAATTAGCGCTATGACAATGAATACAAATGAGTTGACGATGACGTGACACTAAAAAATGTTTGCAAAAGAAAGTAGTAAGGGGCACAAAAATTGTTATATAGTGTCCAAACTACTTTCTGTTCTTTTATTACAATTTTGTGCCTGAACTACTAAGTCCTAATGGCAAAACTTCAATATAGAGGTGAATTCTTAACATCAGCAAAAGTTGACAATACACGAATCTGCCTCTTTAAGTCCTGCTCTAAGGGTATAACTTACAGCCTCCTCTACGTTTCTGGAGCCTTTTGATTGATATAGGAAGAACTTCCCGTTGTTTAGGTGCTAACACATATTCTGGCTGCAGGGACCCATCCTCCAGACTTATCTTCCGGCAGCAGAAGTGGCAGATTAATGGGCACTGCCTTGTTCACTTCATCACTCCTTGAAATGCTGCCGTGCCTACAGCTAACCTACACAGAATGCCCATTTCAGTAGCCAGTCTGTGCTGTCTCGTGCTCTGCTTTCCAGAACTATATTCCCTACAGGGACCTACTCAGGAGCAGTAGAGCCCAAACTGCCAGTGCTCCAGATGGCTGTGCTTGCTAACAAAAGCAAACTGCAGTGAGTCCAAATGGTCTGCAGGTTTTCTGTGAGTCCTTTCCTGAAAGCTTATAAAATCAATCAATGACCAAACCTATTAGCTCAGGGAGAAAATAAAAATTAATGAATTGACAGGATCAAAACTTCAAAATAGTAGTTATAAAAACATGCTTAAGGAAAAATAACATTAATACATTCAATAGGTCAATAATTGAGGCCCATTAGGTGCCAAAGTCTACATACTATGGGCTGAGCTATGCCTTCTGACAAGGTCAGACCATCTCTCACGGAGTTTATGGTATGGTGAAGGGCTTCTTGGCTTCCTAATTATCCTTGACTCAGCTCAGATACCACTATTTATGGAAGCTAAGTGACCATAGCCAGGTACAGTGGCTCATGCCTATAATCCTAGCATTCTGAGAGACCAGGTGGGTGGATCACTTGAGCTCAGGAGTTCAACACCGCCTGAGCAAGAGCGAGATCTATCCTAAAAAAAAAAAATCTAGTCGGGCCTTGTGGTGGGTGCCTGTAGTCCCAGTTACTCAGGAGGCTGAGGGCAAGAGGCTGCCTTGAGACCAAGAGTTTGAAGTTGATGTGAGCTATAATAATGCCACGGTACTCTTCCCAGGGCAGAGAATAAGACTGTGTCTCAAAAAAAAAAAAAAAAAAAAAAAAAAAAATTAAGCAACTACAAGTCTTCTGTAGTGTCTTCAAATTTTTCCACATTTTTTTGATCTATCATTTATGTAACATCAATATCTTTTTAATCATTTAAGCTCGTGCCCCACATCATCATTATACAACCCAAGCTATATAGGACAATTAGTCTAAAATGGTGTTACCCAATGTTTGCAACTTCATACTTGTTAATTTTTACTTACACCTTTTGTTATTCAAGAGATTTTTCTTTTCTATTCTTCTTTGCTCTAAAAGTTTCCAAGATATTCTTAATACTTACAAACTTAAGGCTGAAATTAGGGCCTTGCTCACCTCAGTTCCATTCTTTTTCAGTAAAATTAAAAATTGTGTACTGTGGGGATTAGGGGCATGAGAGTTTGTGTTCCCAAAGGCACATTATGTCAAGTGTTCATACAAAGTGAAAATGTTCTTTTAGTAATCTCACTAATGTTAATCGCTCACTGGTGGATGGCACGGCCAGGTCGGCATCTCATGTGTTGCAGCTTCACACCACTGTCCCTCTCTCTCTCTATTTATTTCTTCAGCCTCAATCATGTTGTGTTCACTTCACAAAAATAATCATGATCATCAGGTATCCCAGTTGGGAAAAAAATATAAATTTATATATCTGTACTTGTGCTTGCCTCTAAGGAAGACACGTATTCCTTCCAAATAAAGCTTCTATGCTGTGAGATTGATTTTATCTCTCTCTCTGAGTCTTTTTTGGATTTGGCTCTAGAAGTAATCATTATTCTATATCCAGTCTCATCTTTTCCTCTGACATAGAAATTGGGGGATTATCAAGGTGTGGTAGATAGATAGATAGATAATAGCTAACATTAAGGTAGCAAGGTAGCAAAGAGGATATGCATGTATTTTAAACCTGATATTTTGTTTTTATTACCAGATTGGAATAAATGTGTGAAAACTATACAAAGCAAGAATTACAAACTATGTGTATCTAACAAATTTCAATTTAATATGTCTGTTCAATTGCATTACTTTTCTAGCAAATAGACCATGTTGATAACAAATATGTTAATTCAATATATTGTTATTTATAAAATATTCTGCCAACTATGTGGCACATTTTATAAATAACACTATATTGAATTAAAGTAATATACTAATTATATTTTTGCTATATTGGAAAAGTTTCATTTAAATATAATGGCAGGAAAAATCACCACACTGTAAAATCAGTATCTTAAGTGAATCAGGTATAAAACTTTTAAAATGGATTATCTCTAAAAAATATTATTAACAACATGTGGTGACTTAGTCACATCACTATTGAAGCCTTTATTATGTAAGCACATGTTTGGTTGATCAATTCCAGACTTTCAAAGGAACTATAGAATAAGCAATAAATTAATATAAATATAGAAATCATTACAATGATGTTGTGATGCCAACAAATTGGTCATTTAAAAAATTTGAATTCTTTGCTTCTTACTACTTCCAACTGTGACCTTGAAAATATGTTTACCATTAGAATTGTAAAGGCTACTAGATAATCTCTAAAGTACATATTTTGTATACAGTATATATTAATGTATTATGTAATATATTATACTAAATAATATCTAAGATATATGTGAGATTGTAAAGATAATTATAGGTTATATGGTATTGTTCTCAACATTTTGTCCTTCTACATGCCTTGCTTTGACACAAAATACTCAGGTGGATGGCTTTTAGTTTAGTGACAGAAGAGTGCTTCACTAGAAGCCAAAGCCAATGATCTGCCTTAGAAGTGATTCCAAAATTTGGTGTCAGTTAGTTGCTGAAGCACATTAGTTTCATGTTAATTAGTAAAGTTGTAAGTTTAGAAGATTTGTCACATTCACAGGGGAGACATTTAATACTGCATACATATCTGGTAAGGGGAAATATTTATATACTCTTATTGAAAGAGCTCATATGAGAATAGAAGATGTTTGGCTGATTTTACTAAGTAAACTATGAGATAATTCCACCAACCTCTCTATCACCACTCCATGGTTCCAATTAGCATATGTGGCGATGTAGTCAAAAATACTTAAGAAATTATAGTCCTAATGTTGACCTATAATACCACACACAAACACATATCAGTTTACCAGAAAATCAAAATTTAAACTCACAAAATATTTTCTAAATCAGTATCCT
Organism: Arctocebus calabarensis; assembly: GCA_963573935.1. Classification (NCBI taxonomy): domain Eukaryota; kingdom Metazoa; phylum Chordata; class Mammalia; order Primates; family Lorisidae; genus Arctocebus; species Arctocebus calabarensis. Next base: position 7,904 of record CAUYON010118751.1, read on the forward strand.
AGCAAACTAGCCCTTTGAGATGTTCATGAAAAGTGTTAAAATAAGCTTTGAGGGCAATATATTTAGTCCAATGCCTAGGAAATATATGATATGCCTAGACGTATTACACTCTGTTACTGTCATATTATTGGCTGAAAGTATTCCATGTTATCCAAACAGAAACTATTAACATATACATATCCTATGTTTTGGGCAAAGGTCAGAGAACTCCTTTATTGTTACTCACTGACTGATGTTCTATAAGGTGTCAGGACAATATTTTATCGTCTAATAAAATGTTTTGGAAAACTACTCTAAATATGCCAATTTGCCTAGGAATGATCATATTACTTACCTCAGATTTAGCATAGAATAGATGTAAAGGATCTTTGTTGGAGCATGTTAGGGTCTCATGTTTAAAATGAAAAAGTGTCCATCTTATTCCGAAGCACACCTCTTATTCTTTCTTTCTAGGTCTCAGCTGTTCAATGTCCTACTGGGCATATTTAGGTCAATTCTTGCCTCCTACCAGTTTCTGAGACAATCTTAAAAAATGCAGCAATTCCAATCAACAGCCTGAGGACTCTGGCTCTCAGTAGGGCTTTGATCAAATGGTTCTCAGAGATTTGGGATCCCTCAAGTGAGTCATGATTTCCAGTCACCTGCCTTTCTTCCCAGCTGTTTCCACTTTTAAAGCAGACTGGTTCACAGCAAGGACCAATGAATATTCTACTTCTTGTAGAACAAGCCTTTTTATAGGAATAGTTTTTTCCCATACTTCTGTCTTCTATAGTTTTTCTCTAAGTAGCCAGATGCTGAAGCCCAGATGTAGGGCTGTTCTATCTTGCTTTCTCTGGTCTTACTGTATGACCTTATGAATTAACACAAATATAAACTGCTAGCTGTAGTCTCTGTTACCTGCAAATGAGTATCTTGGATGCCTTCATCTCAGCTCTTGCACCTATTTTACTTCTAAACGATGACATAGAAAGAAGATTGAATTGTGACTATGTTAACCTGGCCAAGAGAATTTTAACTCAATTAGAATATGTGCTACTTGCAACATCTTCTGCTGTGAGTCTGGTATTGAAGGCCAGTTTTTCTTCACTACTTCTCTGTGATATAGCAAGCAAGCCATGACTTACTACTGAGATAAATGTGATCATCCCCAATTATCAAGTAAATTTGATGGGTTTAAATATTATTATTATAACACATGCACTTTATAATAATAATATTTCATATATGTTTATGCAATCCAATCTTGTAATACTAATTGGGCAAATATAATTTATTATGCTACCTCAAAACAAAAAAACAGAAAGCTAAACTCATGCTTTTTAGAGAAAAACAAGAAATATTAGCATCAGATACAATTTATTTTCATTAATGTATATGTATGACATATTTTCCCAACAAACGCATTATCATTTAAAACAGAAAATGAATTCATGCATTAAAAATTGCATATGGGAGCAGCACTTGTGGCTCAAGTAGTAGGGCGCTGGCCCCATATACCAGAGGTGGCAGGTTCAAACCTGGCCCTGGCCAAAAAATGCAAAAAAGAAAAAAAAATTGCATATGAAGAATTTTAAAAATGCAAAATCATTTTGAAATTCATGTACTTGTAGACATTGGGTTTAAAATATAAATAAAAGAAAAAGTTTGTTTAATAAAAGAATACTATGAAATTTAATGCAAATTCTTGGATTTAAAATATAAATAGAAGAAAAAGTTTGTTTAATAAAAGAATACTATGAAATTTGATATGAATTCTTGGATTTAAAATACAAATGGAAGAAAAAGTTTGTTTAATAAAAGAATACTATGAAATTTGATATTAATTCCTAATAAAAAAATTTTATGTTTGTTATTATCTTTGAATTCAAGTATATAAATTTTATTTTTGCATGATCTTATAAAATGATTCACCATGTAAAGTCTATGCATTTATTTCAATTGAATAGTTAGTTTGAATAATTTGTTTCATTGAAAATAAAATAAAAATAGTTCTCAACTTTGAATAGTAATACAAACATGAATCATTACCCACAGGGTATCGTTGGTTGTGTATAGCAATAGAATAAATATTTTCTTATCAATTAATTTATAAGCCTTCAATTTTAAGGTATGGTGTATGTGGTCTATCTATAGATTCCAGTAGTTATTCAAACTCCTTCAAGTAATATTTTGTACATCTGTGTCCATACATATTTTTTTTTCTTGGAATAAAGTCTAGTATTTTATAGGTGTTTATAAAACTATTAATATAAACTGAAGGACCATTGCTTTAGGGAGTCCGGTTTTTTTGAAACACATTCTGGAATTTGAATGCACAGAGGAATATTGTCTCAGAAAACAGTTGGCCTTTGGTTATTGCTTTTCACATTGTATGCTCTCTACCCCTGAGTCCTGGGAATGGCTGGGTGGTGCGTGGGGTGACTTGAAGCTTTGTTTCTGGCCATAAGTAGCCATGCAAGAGACTTCTTGGAGTGCAGCCTGTGCAAAGGTGCTTTGAAAAACATGCTCCCTAGACCCCCACAGCCGTGAGTGTGAGTCAATGTATCTGACATCCACTGTTCTGACCCGGTATGCTGAGTATAAAGAGATTCGTTAACACGTAAACAATGTGAAGTGAACAAGCATGTTCCTGTCCATTGTGGAGAGGGAGCTGGTATGGATTTTCTGCTGTGGCATAAGAAAGTGCATCAAAATGTGGCAGCCCAGTGCAGCAAACATTACTGTCTCACATAGGTTCTAAGTGTTATGAATCCAGGAATGTCTTAGCTGAGTGCTTCTGGCTCAGGATCATTCCTGAAGTTTCAGAACAGGGACAGCCAAGGTGTTTGAAGTCTTGGCAAACCTGGAAGAATAAGCTTCTAACCTTATTCATCTGGCTGTTGGCAAGAGCTTTCAGGGCTTTCTCCAGAGCAAGTGCTTTGACAAAGGGCACTTAAGTGATGCCACACTGTCTTTTACGACCTAGTCACCGAGTCACATACCACCGTTTCTGCTCTATTCAGCTCATTGAAGTGAAGTCCACCACACGCTCAATGAGAAGGATCGTATAACTGTGTGAATGCAAGGAGGCAGGAGCACTGGAAGGTCATCTTCAAGGCTAGCTCTCATAGAAACCAAGCAGCTGCCTGAGATTTTGGTCTTCCAAATGCCTGAGGAGAATGTCACATAGCTCAATGTGTGTGTGTGTGTGTGTGTGTGTGTGTGAAGTTGCAGAAGTATGTGTTAGTAATATGTGTATGTGTATGTATTTTAGAGAAAAAAAAGTCCTGTGGGGACACTTCCAGGTGACAGCCTCAAATTTCTGTCTTTACGCACATACTGTATATCTTTTGTCCATTGCAGTTGATGTTTTCTCTTACTGTTGTTCAAGAATTCAGGTGACTCTGTGAATAAAGCATGATTATATTACCTAATAAAGTATATTATTTAGAAATCCTTTGTTTGAAAGAAGTGGCAGTATTATAAAAATAAAAATATAAAACACACATTTGTTTAAATACTATGTTTGTCAATGAAAGAGAAAAGAGAGCTACTTCATTTAAAAATGTGTTTTTAATTCTAGACACTCAGACATTTGGAGTGGTTGAAAACCCAGTGTCATCACACTTTAGTGTGAATAGTTTTTGTCACTCAAGATGTTAAAGAAATAATTGATACAGAATCTTGATTAGAAGTTGCCTGTAGGTATTTTAGGCTCAAACCTCAGCACTAAAAGAATTAGGGAATGAATATTAATATGTTACTTAAAAATTTCAAAAGTCTGAGATAATTTCTTAATAAATATAATAACCTTATAAAATTAATATTTACACTTAGATTCACTGTATTTTTTGTTCTCATAATTATATAGGATAATAAAATAAGCTTTATTCTGTACCTCTTGTAAGTATAACCAAATTCTATTTTTATCATTTTCTATGTGTACCATGGCATTAAAAATTGTGAGGCATTGTGTTATACGCTTCATAAACAGGTAATTATGAACAAAACATAAGAATATGGCAATATGTAATAGACAATATGTAATTGTCTAAGCCAATTACAAGGTTGCAGGACAATGGGCACTCATTAGGTGTGAATTTATCCTTTCCTTCCTGTCCCCTCCCACCTGCTTGCTTTCCTTCGAGTTTTACTACCAAATGTGCACATGGGTGTTAATAGATTAGTTTCAGTTCAATAGTGAGTACATATAGTGTTTATTTTTTCATTCTTATGATACTACTAGTTCCATGTAGATTGTTATTAAAGGTATTAGTTCACCATTTTATATGGCTGAGTAATGCTGAATGGTATACATATACCACATTTTATTAATCTACTTACTAACTGATTGGCACTTGGGTTGTTTCCATAGGTTTGCTATTGTGAATTGTGTGCAATATATATTCAATTACATGTAATTTAATAAAATGGCTTTTTTCCCTTTGGATAAATACCCAATAGTGGGATATTTGGGTCAAATATAGGTCTACTTTTACTTCTTTGAGGTATATCCATATGGATTTCTACAGAGGTTATACTAGTTTGCAGTCCCACCAACAGTGTAGAAGAGTTCCTTTCTCTCTGCATCCATGCCAGTGTACGTTATTTTGTGATTTTTTTTTTTTTTGATGACAGTTATCATCACTGGAGTTAGGTGATCTCTCACTGTGATTTTGATTTGCATTTGCCTGATGATTGGAGATGCTGAGCATTTTTTATATGTTTTTGTCCATTTGTCTGTCTTCTTCTGAAAAGCTTCTGTTCATGTCTTTTGCCCACTTTCTAATGGGATTGTTTGATTTTTGTTTTGTGAATTTGCTTGAGTTCTTTATAGATTCTAGTCATTACCCCTTTCTTGGATATAGAGGATGCAAATATATTTTTTTACATTCTGTAGGTTATCTATTCACTCTATTGATTATTTACTTGGCTATGCAGAAGCTTTTTAATTTAGTCATTACCACGGTCACAAATTTGCTGTCTGTTAATTTTTGCTGTCTCTGTGATTGATTTGGGGGTATTCTTCATAAATTCTTTGGTTTGGCTGATGACTATAAGGGTTTCAAAAAACCCTTATAGTCATCAGCATTTTCTTCTAAAATTCTGATAGTTTCATGCCTTAGCTTTAAGTCTGTTATCTATCATGAATTAATTTTTGTGAGTGGTGAGAGGTATAGCTCTTGTTTCAATCTTCTACATGTGGCTATCCAATTTTCCCAGCACTATTTATTATATAGGGATTCTTTCCCCAGTGTGTGTTATTGTCTGCTTTGTCAAAGAGCTGATGGAAACATGAGGATTGTTTTATAACTGGGTTTTCTGTTATGATACATTGGTCTCTGTCTCTGTTCTTGTGCCAGTGCCGTGAAACTACTTATCTGGTGCAAGAAATTTCCCATTTGTATATCACTCACTGAAATATTGTGTCCAGTTCTATTTTTAAATGCAATTTTATTCCTTTATGGTTTCTTTAGAAACCCAAAACCTTTTAAAGAAAATAGTACTTCCAAAAATTAAGCTTTAAAAAGTTCAGGAGATTTTAAAGGCAGCTAATAGAAGCTAATTTCTTTGTATGATCAAACAAGAAGGAAGACTAGAGGAGATGATTAAAGTGGAATTCCTCTTAGATTGGTGAAAAGGAACATCTCAGAGTTTTTGTCTAGGAAAAGGAGTTATATTCTTTTTCTTTTCTTTCTGCTAAAATGTGAAAGGAGACTAAAATACTAAAAAGAAGAAATGGCAATGAAAAGTAGTCTACTCTTTCTAATTATAATACTAGAAGGAATTAATGTAACCAATGTGGTATGTTCCACTTATAAAAATACTCCACCAAATCTGAGGGTGACAAAAAGTATGAGTTCAGACCAGGTTACTTCATTTAACTTTGCAGTCGCCTGGTTCAATTAGCAATAAATAATCAGATACACAATTCAAATCATGTAGTGTTACCTAGTTAACCAATGGAATCTATAATTTCTGTGACTCATTTCTGTTTAACCTTCTTTCTCCAAAGTGTGAAGTGCGGAGAGCACATGCCATGCTTCATTCTGAAGGGAATTCCGTTGTCAAATACAAATGTCTGCATGTTCAAGTTGAAACTGGGAAACCTTCTCTAGACAACTATGGCTTTATACCATGTGACAATTCTCATGGTATTCATATCCCCAATTTTAAGCAAATACATTTAACAACTGTGAAGCTGCTATGTGGACCATTTTCAGTACATCAATGGTCTGACTTCTGAGCACAGATGGAACTCTCTTCTGACTCCTCACACCTAGTTGGAACTACAAATCATGGGCAGGGTGAATCCAACAATAAATTAATACTTAATCCCTAAAAGGCATTTGTCCCACATGCTCATGTACTACTCATGCCCTTCAGGCTTTCTCCAAGTTTATGAGAGAAACATAGCAAAAAAAACAGATCACCACCACCTCCTAGAAAGACTTGGGCTGCCCTCTCAGACATTCAGACATTTTTGTCTTGCTAATATACGGTTTCCTGCCATCTCACTTAACCTCTTCCATCTGGTAGAAAAACATAAAGTATGGCTCATTCACCAAGAGAAAAAAGTAGAAAGGAAAATGGCCCTTATTCTTAGGCTTCCTCAACTTTATTCCTCAGCTCTCTCCTATCTCAACTTTTTCTCAGTCAACTCTATATCTATTAAACTATGAAAGGTATGAGCATGTTTGCAAAAGAAGGTTTCATTTTTATCAACTCATTGTTTCTCTGCTATATAGCAAAATCTATATAAGTGAATGGGAAGTATTATAAGTTTTGATATTTTTGATAATATAGTCCTTAAAGAAGAGATTAAATATATTGATTCAGAGAAATGTTTGAAGAAATACTGGTCCAAACTTCCAAATTTGGTAAAAGATGTCAAATATTAGTGAATTCAAATGACATTATAATTCAGCAAGAGAGGAGATAAAAATGTGCACTTATGTATCATATACCTCAAAGACACAAAGACATTATGATAACTATATTTTCTATGTTTAAGCAGGTTAGAGAAAGATTAAAAATGTTAACTGAAGATATACAACAATCAATTTTTCAGATACTTTTGAATATATAATATTTTAAATGAAATATGCACCCTATTTTAATAGCAAATTATACCATGGGAAGATAAACCTATAAGAAATGAAACACACAGAGAAAACGTGTTTGCAAAAATAAAAATAGCAGCAATGAATTGTAAAATAATTTCAAACACTGATAAAATAAATCATAGTTAACACAAACAAATGGAAAAACATCCTATTTCATGGATTGGAAGCAGTGAAAGTTTTAAAATGTAAATAATGCCCCAAGTGATTTATAGACTCAATGTAATATATGTAATATCCATTAAAATACCAATATCATTCTTCCCCAACCTAAAAAAGTAATCTTATGCTTTATTTGAAGCCTAAGTGGCCAGAACAATCTCAGCCAAAATGAAAAAATCAGTAGGCATCACATTACTTGACTCCAAATTATACTACAAGGCTATAGCAATAAAAATTTCATGGCACTTGTATAAAACTAAAGAAATAGACCTATGGAACTTTATAATAGAGAATAAGAAATAAAAATATTTAGTTAAAACCAACTGATTTCCAGCAAGGCAGACAACAACAGCAAACAACAACATACTCTGGGGACAGGAAATCCTATTGAATAAATGGTGTTGAGACAATTGGATAACCATATGAAGAAGATTGAAACATAACCTCTATCTTTTCCCATATATAAAAATGAATTAAAGATGGATAAAAGACTTAAAGGTAAGGCATGAAACCATAAAAATTCTAGAAGTAAATGTAGGAAAAACTTTTCTAGACATCAGCCTAGGCAAAGGATTTATGACTAAGATCTTAAAAGCAAACACAGCAATGACAAAAATAAATAAATTGTACTTAAATCAAACATTTCTACATAGTAAAGGAAATCTATAAATGAATAGAAAACTCACAGAATTGTAGAAAATATTTACGAATTACATATCTGACAAAGCACTAATATTCAGTATCTACCATGAACTCAAACAATCAGTAAGAATAAAAACAAACAACTACATCAAAAAGTGGACAAAAGACATGAACGGAAGTTGTTCAAAGGAAGCACAACAAACATGAAAAAATGCTCAACATCACTAATCATCATGGAACTAAGAATTGCAATTATAAAGAGATGTGTGAGTGCAATCATAACCCTATAAGAATGGCCATTCTCAAGAAGTCCAAAAACAATAGACGCTGGCATAGAGGCAGAGAGAATGGAACATTTATATACTGCTGATGAGATTACAAATTAGTGCATCCTCTATAGAAAATAGTACCAAAATTGCTCAAAGAAATAAATGTGAACTTAATATTTGATCCAGCAATCCCATTGCCGTGTATCTACCCAAAGGAAGTCATTTTATAAAGAAAACAAAACAAAACAAAAACCTGCATTTGAATGTTTATTGCAGCACAATTCACAACTGCAAAGTTATGGAAGGTTACCTAAGTGCCCATGAACTGATGAGTACATAAAGAAAATGTGGTATTTATATATGGAGTACTACTCAGCCACAAAAAGGAGTGAAATATGTCATTTGGAGCAACTAGAATGGGACTGGAGACCATTTTCTTAAATGAACTATCTCAGGAAATGGGGGAAATCAACACCATATGTTCCCACAAATGAGTCTGGGCTGGAGGGGATGAGTACCCATGGGCACAAAGAAATATGTAGGACACTGAAAAACCAAGCTGTGCAGAGAGTGGGAGGAACTGAAGGATGAAAACTTACTTATGGGGTACACTAATTTTCATGATTGGAATAAGCCCTGACTTAGGCATCATCCAAGGTGCTATGTAACAAAAACTTTTGTACCCACTTAATATTTTGAAATATACAAAAAAAGAACCCAATTAACAAAAAAATGTGTTAATTTTTTGCGGTGAAGAGCATGTATATAATGAATGTAGTATCCACATCTCACATGCTGTCAGTTTCCTTCTCTTTTTTAACTTTGGTCGTTTTTGTGTAAGTTCATCCAGTTATTTAACTGCTATTACCTGTATCTGCTTGCCTGGAAATGTGCACTGGCTTCTGGGGTCCACTCTTCCCATGTGCACAGCAGTCTGGATCTGCTAGAGAATTAATGCCACCTGGGAATTGGGCCCCGTCAATGTCTGACTGGGGTTGGCAGGTAAAGACCCCAGCTGTCCCTCTCACAGCATGGGCTGACTCCACTGTATGTGTCTATGCTTCCTTCCAGAGTGCTGTATTGGCATTAAGCCCCATTTGCCCACCATGATAATATAATATCATTTTCTTCCCTCCCTTTTATAGTCAGAAACATGAAAACAAGGTTATTTCTTTTAAAAAATGTGAACAGCAGAGAACAAATTGCTTCAGATATGTTAAGGTAGAAAATAGTAAAAGTGATAGAATAAATACTAAAGAACTGATAGTTTTTCCAAAATAGGAACTTAATTCTTTGCTAACAACAAAGAAGTCATTAGCTTAAGGTTTGTGACCTTAGAGAAAATTAAAAAGTTTTTAAAGAGCTACTGTGAGTAGCACAGTAGGATTTCTAATTTCGAACAAATAAGCAAACAAATTGTTGAATAAATGAGACTGATAAAATGTAAAAAAAAATTAATACAATTGAAATTCAATGACACAATTCTTGAAAGGATTTCAATTATTCACTTACACAGTAGGATTGCCTGAAGAGTGCATGTGGGATACTTAAGGGAAGGGTCAAATCTTATGGCTTGCATGCCTGGTAATAATGATTTCATAAACTTAAAACCGATATTCAATCATTAATTGTTAGCAGATTAGAAATTATTATTAGGAATAGAATAGCAGAGTATGAACAAAGGGAGACAGTAATAGGGGATTGATTCATACGCAATTTCCTGGCTTTGAGCACAAAGCGCAAGACTTTGTCACTTTAATATTCTGAAGCATGGAGCATTGAATATCCCCTCTCCCCCCACAGCTGCCACGCAGTCACAGGCTGTAGGTTGAGGCCGTTCTATGCCAGAGCAGGGCTGCGTGATCGTGATCCGGGAGAGTGTTTTTTGGGAATTAACAATGTGGAATCTTGGCTCGGTGCCTGTGGCTCAAGTGGCTAAGGAGCCAGCCACGTACACCTGATCTGGTGGGTTTGAATCCAGCCCAGTCCGCCAAACAACAATGACGGCTGCAACCAAAAAATCGCTGGGTGTTGTGGTGGGCACCTGTAGTCCCAGCTACTTGTGAGGCAGAGGCAGGAAACTCGCTTGAGCCCAGGAATTGGAGGTTGCTGTGAGTTGTGATGTCACAGTACTCTATCCAGAGTGACAGCTTGAGGCTCTGTCTCGAAAAAAAAAAAAAAAAAGACAATGTGGAATCTTTAAACTTTGTTCAACACAAGAAGATTTACTCCAGATCAGATAAGAAGATATTTCTTAGCTTCTGTCACCTTAGTTTGGCCAGAGGAGTCTGTCTTGACACAAGGCTGCCAGAGTATTAAAACACCACATCTGTGATGTGTGACTGTGGGTCAGCTAGGGCTTGTTCCTTGAGTCAGCCTCTAATTGTCTACCTTGTCAAGAGTCTGTGTTTCTATTAAGGCCATAAACACTCCAAAACAATAAAAAGCAAGTAAATCCATGCAATTAATGTGGTTAGTTGAAGAATTATTCTAGTCTATAGAAATGCAGGCTCAGCAAGAACCATGACAGGATTGTATGAAATAAATACACAGCTAGCCTGATAGTCGAAGCAGCATACTGGAAGCCTCACAAAGAAGGGTGTACCACCTCCCGCATTCCTGCTGCTCTTAAAACAATCTCTTTGCCTGGTCTATTTATTTTCTATAACTTCCATAATAATTTTCCATCAATCTTCTAGTACCACCAGGCCACAAGGAAGTAGACTCAGCATGTATGGCTGGTTTCCCGACAATTGCTAAATAAATATAAGGTGAATTTTAACATAATTTTAGCTATACATATAACTTTTTTCTTCAATAATTTGATTCCACTCTAATTTATTTATTTATTGAGACAGCATCTCACACGGTTGCTCTGGGTAGAGTGCCCTGGCATCATAGCTCACAGGAAATTCAAACTCCTGGGGTTAAGTGATCCTCTTGCCTCAGACTCCCAAGTAGCTGGAACTATAGGCTCCTGCCACAATACCTGCCTAATTTTTCTATTTTTCGTAGGACAGGGTCTTGCTCTGACCTCAGACTATACATTTTAAAATTTTTAGTGTGTTGCTGTTTTACACACTAAAAGTCAGCTAATAATCCTTGGTCATGATTCATATTCACTAGTTAGAATTAATCAACTTAAAATTAATTTGAATTTTCTTCCATTCCTCTGATTTACAATATAGACTTTCTACACATTCTTCAATGATTGATTAAAAAGTAGCAAATCTAGGTTTTGACCTCTAAAACAATATTAGTAGAATCAGTAAGTCTCACAGTAGAATTAGTAAGCCCTACCCCAAGAAATTTTTTTAGCCCTGTTAAAATGACACATATATCTGTAAAAACTTTAATACGTGAAAGACCTAAACTTGTAATTACACAAAAATAATGCATGAGCATACTTTCGTATAAATTATCATATTTAATTTTTATCAGAAGTTGGAGATCAATGACATGAATTTAATGTTACCACATGTTTTCCCCAGAATTGAATGTGGACACTATGGCTAATAAATGTCCAAATCAGCATTTGAAACTAGGCTGAGGTGAGAGGTTGGCTTTTGTTTCTTTTTTTTGTTTTTTTTTTTTTTTGAGACAGAGCCTCGAGCTGTCACCCTGGATAGAATGCTGTGGCATCACAGCTCACAGTAACCTCCAATTCCTGGGCTCAAGCAAGTCTCCTGCCTCCACCTTCCAAGTAGCTGGGACTACAGGTGCCTGGCACAACGCCCGGCCATTTTTTGGTTGCAGCCGTCATTGTTGTTTGGCGGGCCCAGGCTGGATTCGAACCCGCCAGCTCAGGTGTACGTGGCTGGCACCTTACCCCGTTGAGCCACAGGCGTCAAGGCTGGTTTTTGTTTCTTATCCCACATACCCTCTTATTACCATAGATCATATGTTGTACAGTACCTTCTTTACATACTATGTCACCGGGATTTTCATAGCAGTCTTTACACAGATGTTATAATTTCTTTTGCAGATGAGTGAAACTGAAGCACAGAAATATTAACACTCACATTCGCACATGGACACAATTGGTACGTGCTAAAATTGGAATTTAAACTCAAATATGTCTTTCACCAAAGTCCATATAGTTCATCATTTTCTCACATTCTAAAATTCTCTTTTTATTAAGAACACAGACTTTTATGACTGATATATTTTAGAAATTCTCATTTGCTTTCCTATTTTCTTCCACTACTTGTCAGCATAGCTCTTTTATAATTGTGTGTACATTTAGGCATTAATGTCAATTGCACAAATGATAAAACACAAGTTTTCTCATTTTGTACTATGTAGATTGATACCTTCCTACTAATAATTGACCTTGCCTGCATTTTTAATTTTCTTTCTTCTGTGGAAGAGTCTCTTCAATTAAACTACTGAGTAGGACATCCTCTATCCTCCTATTCAATAGAACATACTGCTTTCTGTGACAGACTTTCAGATCCTTCCATTCCTCCCTCTATTATTTTCCTTTGTGCTGGTTTATTTTCCTTCTTGCTGGACTACATGGTACATGTACTTTCTTCCCATCTGATTTTGCTTCCACTACTTTAGTCTTTACATCTAGGCTACATGGTTCTCCTATCACTTGCTGCTCTTTTTCTTGTTGGGTAGACGGTATATTTTCTTTTGTCAGATATGCGGCTTTGTTGCCTAGAGCATAGGATATTGTGAAAAATTTTGTGTTTTGTTTTGTTTTCTACTCCAGGGCTTTCTAAACTATGTTTGCCCCACAAACTAATGATGTTATAATAGAGACATATAATTAACTTTTAACACTTTCTTAAATATTATGAAGGCTTAGAACTGAAAATACGGTCTTATCTTTTCTTCCTCAGAAAGCAAAGCTTGAGGCAATGGTAATTTGTCTAAGAATCTTTTACTGGGGTTTCACAGTAGTCCAAATGATCAGAAATGAAGAAGAGAAGATTAGAGCAGGGGTGTGTTATTGACTTAGCCACTGAAATAGTCCCTGTTTAATCCCACAGAATTTAGTAAGATCATTCAGATCTGAGTACTTGGGATAAAGAGGGAACATTTGCAAACTGGGTCTTGCCGCTCACTGATTACAGGTTTTCCTCATAGCATATCAGTTCTTTTGTACTTCCAGGCTACACATGCTGAGTTTAATCACATATATTTTCTGTCAACAAGGAGGATCCTTGGCCTATTAGTAGAGTCTTAAGGCAGCACCTCAAGGGATAGTACTTACACATAGACCCTGGCTCCATCTGCCCAGTGACCCAGAAGGACTGGTGGATTCAGCAGTGCGGCTGCAAGGATGTGACATGTCTGGCCAATTAACCTCACTCACAGCAAGCTGAGTATGGACAGAGCAAGTTCCAGTAAGTTTGGAAAAATTTCCTGTAAACTCCATTGCTCTGTTGATATTCTTTATACTCAATTACATTTTTTTTGACAGGCATGTTTTAATCTCTCCAGTCTTATTCTATCTCATTCCCAATCTTCATCTGGTCTATGATATAGGTAATGTTGTTGGTATTGATTTAAGCAAGAGAAAATTTGAAAATTTGTTTGAATGTTAGCCTCCTGCTAATACTACACGTACACTATCTAGGCATATAGATCACATTCAAGACTCAACAGTATTCAAGTATAATGTTTTTATGAAAATAGAGCTTACTTAATAGCAGCTGAGTCTTAAAACTTTTTTTTAAAACATATTCAAAGTCAGAAAAAAATTAAAGAAGGCATATTTTGGTGATTTTCTTCATCCTCTTCTACTAATCCTAGTGAGGCTAGGATTTATCACAACTTACAGAACCCCCAAACTTTCTAGTATTTTTTATCAATCCTAAGTTTCATAGCAAATTTTGCCAAATAATATGAAATCTTCCTTTTGATACTTTGTAGTTTTTCTTTCTGAAAGATTATCTCAATGCAACACAAAGGCTTGAGTCTATTTCACTACACTTTAGCTTGAATAAAAGGTACTATATTTTTAATTTTCTGCATTCAAAATAAATATATCTCTATTGTCAGACTATCATACGTTTATAGTACAGTAGAGAAACAATGATGCCATAATAAAAATAAAACCTTTGTTTTCAAACATCTCTACCCACTTCATATTATAAAAGATATAGAGGTAATTATGAGAATAATTACATCACAGAAAGTGAGGAAAGAAAGTTAGAAAAGTTTAAGAATAAGGCACATTATCGCATTCCTCCTTCCTCTTTACAAAGGAACAGATCATATGCAATGTGTCTCCTCCAGGGTGAAGAAGTTTAAACAAGGTTACAGCTGCGTCTGTTATAATTTTAATCATTTATTTCTGATCTTGGGATCTTGTGTCTTCTGTACACATCTGTGAAACTGTCAGACTAATATTTGAGCTTGAGAGTAGGGTACAATTTCAGAAATTCACAGTTCTTGACTGTTTTGGCAACAAGATTGAAAGGCAACAGAGACCATTTGTACCTTACTAAGTGTGATCTCATGGGATGGCTAATGTAATGCAAGGGAAGTTCAGGGCAATTCATCAAGAATATTTCCACTAACTTTTATAGTCAACTGGATAACATAAGTTTCTCTATGCTATTACATGATGAGGAGGAAGAAATAGAAAAACAGTCATAGGCCAAGTATCTACAAGTAGATTGACAGGCAGCTGTCCAAATGGTACACTACCAGCTGATAACTCCCTTTTGGATAGTTAAGTCTCTTCCTTGCCAATTTAGGCAGGCAGAACTTTCTTCTATCATTCAGACAACAGATACAGGGACATACCTACAGTGAACATGAAAGGAAAGAAAACCATGACTGCTGTAACTAAAGACAAGATAAATCACTAGAATTTCAGCTGTTTCCCTTGAGAGATGAGAGGGCAAATCATGTATTATGTGTTAAAAAGAATCTAGACTATCTTATAACCAAATTCTTCCTATAGTCTATATGTCATGCTAATCTTAGATCCATTGGGAAGTTTTTGCAATGGGTTTTTGGCTACTCCCAAAAACCCATGGGGTTTAAGCTCTCCTGGAAAGATTTTTCTGAGATAAATAAAATTCTCTGAATAACCACAGGTGGCGGCAATGGCTAGTTTTCCAGTTCTTATTGTCTAGGTTGAGTTTACAATGCCAATGAAGGTAACCCACTAGATCAGTGGTCGATATCTTTTTTAAAGGAATTATAATGTAAATAATATAAGTCTTTAGGCCTGATAGTTCCCATTGCATTGCATAAATGAATGGGCATGGCTCTGTTTCAATAAAACTTTATTTATACAGATGGGCAGCCTACAGGCCATAATTTGTTGGCTTTTGTATTAAAGAATAGAAACTGATACAAAGAATGCCTGATAAATTCTTGTGGTAAGCTCCATTGGCTTTGGAAAAGTTCTGTAATTATGTGATTAAAACCGAGATGAAACTTAAGAAGTATTAACATGACAATGCAGCAGCAAATGCCTTAGGTTAAAATGGAGGTCTTTGAAAAAAAACTGATGGTCTATGAGTCAAGCTTGAGTCTACCAGATGTCACACATCTGTGTCCCTGCCAAAAAAAGACTAAAATGGTTTTGTCTGACAAACACAGGGCACTCAAGCCTGAAGTAATGTTCTTGCTAACCAATACAGAGCAGTGTGCAAACCTAAACACTGGATTTTAAATTGAACCACAAAGTACCTTACTGACAGGGGCAGAGCCAAACTTTCCTCCATGTCCCCCCATCTTTTCTACACCCCTGTGCCAGCTGCAAAGTTGAGTGAGTTCTTCTGATCTCAATACCATTTGTACATTTCTAGGCATTCTACAAAATCTCAGGGACAATACAACCTCAAAAGTGTTATGAGTCTGTTGGATTTGTTTATGAGCTGTTGCTAAAGGAGAGAGGATTTGTTCCTTGTTTCTGTTTTATTGAAATGCTAACATTTTAAGAGTTTGTGCTTTATGTAGTTTCTCAATGTTAACTTCTCACCTTGCATTTTTCTAAGTCCTTGTCTGTTGGTGCTACATTAACCATTAAATCATGAGTGTCTTGGTTACCAAAATTGACAAATGCACCCTGGGCTGCTGTACACTGGCTTCAGCTTATCATTTTGGTTTACAACT
Organism: Arctocebus calabarensis; assembly: GCA_963573935.1. Lineage (NCBI taxonomy): Eukaryota > Metazoa > Chordata > Mammalia > Primates > Lorisidae > Arctocebus > Arctocebus calabarensis. The sequence goes on from CAUYON010118751.1 coordinate 24,168, forward strand.
TCGTTTTTCTTTTTCTTTTCTTTCTTTTTTTTTTTTTTTTGCTAGTAGAAACATGCCTGGATTTTCTTGTGAGTGTAGCTAGGCTTGTAAAAAGGATTTTGTTTTATTGTATTCATTAATCCTGAGTATTTTGTGTTAGACAGTGTATCAGAATAGCTAATTGACCGTATTATCTAAAAGTGTATCATTAATATGCCATTCTCTTATACTACCAGCTGCATCTGGGGTGATGTGTTGTGTGACAACACACAGGAAATTTCACATTAATATGCTGAGTATTTTCTTTTTGCTTAAATCTGAGGTTTCTTTTCACAAACACAAAAGCTTGTTCTGTATGCTACATGGATACATGATCCAACTTCATATAGAAATTTATAGTTTGGGTAGTTTTAGTTAAGAAAAACAAGTGAAATCTAAAGTTTGAGTAAAAATAAAATATCACTGTTCCCATGAAGACAAGGACTACCAGTGTATAAACTGATATATTCTTGGTCACCTAGATACATAATGGTGTATGAAAATTCTTAAGATTGACCATGGCTGTTGTAATTAAGCAATCTGCAGCAACAGCAACCACATTATTTTGCATGAAGTAAAATGATATTGCTCAACCTATAATCTGCCTCCATAGCATTACCAGAGTTACACATTTTTTGATTGTATTGGCCTACGCTTCCCAGGGCCTGTGGCCTAATCTGACTGACATACACAAAGCGGCTCATCTTTTCCATCTGATTGTTCAATATTCTTCCACAGTACTGGACTTTTGATGAGCATTTTGATGAAAATCAAATGTCTTCTGGGCATAATGAAGGCTATACATTCATTACACACATTATATACTTTTTCTGGACCTGGCGGAGCTGGAGGCACTAGTATGGCAGTCAATATTCACTGAACAGAGGGAAGGCCAGGACATTTACTTAGGGCTGTTGGTCAAGCTATACACAGTTTTGGCCAAACTAACGCTGCTTTCAACCAGATTGTGCTGAAAAGGTTATTTGTGAGTCACACAAATCAGCCACCTCTGTTCCTTTCCCTGATAATCCGACAAATGAAACCTCCTAGCAGGGAAAATAAAACAGCTGTGGCTGTGGGGACCATAAAGGATATGGGCCAGCTCAGAAAGAGCCCGTACTGAAGGTGTGTGCCTTGCGCGCAAGCAGCTGGGCTGCACCCACATCCTCAAGGCTGCGGACGAGATCCTCACCTTGGACCAGCTGGCCCTAGGATCTCCCAAGCACGGTCCTGCTTTCCAGTTCTCACAAATGCCAGGAGCTGTACCAGCTTTTCGGCAAGGACCCAGTGCTCTGGCACAGCTACACCAAACCCTTTGTCCGCTCCAAGCTTGGGCTGGAAGTTCAAGCCCACCAGAGGCCAACAGATCAGCTGAGACTACCAAAACAAACCCTAGACCTCTTGTCTTATTAAAAAGCTTTTGGATGCAATAAATAAATAAATAGATAAATAAATAACAAAAAAATAAACAAAAGCTCCTTGTTCTTGCCAAAACAAAATTAGTATGGATCCTTAACTCAGGTTGTTTGCATTTAATGACATCACGAAAGATAAAATGTATTTCTCACAGTTTTGCCCAGATGTAGTCTTCCTTTTTCCCTTCTCTTTTAAGGGTATCTGAATTCTATAGCAGATTTCTACATAGCTGGGTATGTAAAAATTTAGCAAATATTGGCATTCTGAGAATGTGAATATCCTACTCATTCAATTATACAGCCATTAAAAATGTATTTGGTATGATCTGGTAGATATTACATCTAATTAATGACAGAATGTCAGTATGCATGAATGAGTTTATGATTTTATATGGTAACTCCAAGACCACTATTGCTTCAGCTATCATCGAGTGTTCAGGATTTTTATTGTCTATCAACACCTAGTAAAAGTCCAGAATATTTTCCTCAAAAAGAGGCTTGATATTTTCCAAAGAGGAAACATCTTAGCTCTAAAGCCCTAAATCTATAATTTTCCTATCAGTGTTTCATAAACTCTTAACTCCATAAACTCTTTTTTCCCTATGAATATTCAAATATCATTGGCTCCAAATCATTTGTAGATCTAAAATATCCAAGTGACAGAACTACTTTACTTGTAGATTGAAAAAGCAGAAATATAATCTTTCATTCTTTTGCCTTGGATGTGTTCACAGTAAGAAAATTTTATATCACTCAGTAGATTAAACAGAATAGCACAAAAAACTATGAGAACACCACAAAGGATTGTGCTACTCTCTAAGTGTTAGAGAATACAGTTTCTGTTAACTTTCACTTTGAAGGAACATATTGATATGCTCCAAATCGTTGAAATATATAATCATTATTGAGACGACAGGACACTGAATTTTCATGAAATGTATTTCACATATTCTGGCATGAATGTGTCTTACCAAGGTGTACATAAGCAATATTTCTTTTGCTCCCAGTGAAATACAATACTATTAATATAAAAAATTAGCATTAACTTCTGTGAATCACTGTCACCATGGTGAGATAGTCAATTTTCCTGATGGATTTAATTGTGGTACAAAACCAGAGAACTTATGTATCTCAGGATGCATGATGTTCAATTTTAAACTAAAGCTCTTGTCAGATAAAAGCCCTGGTACATTGTGAGGGAGAATTAAGGACATTTACCAGATGAATAGCTATTTAGCAAATACCAGAATATTTATTTGCTTTAGTAAAGAGTTCACATCAAGAATTAGTCTCAAATGGCCTAATATAAGTCCATAATTTTTATCTTATTTATTATTATAAGGTGTATTGACAGAGATTTTAGTTGTTAGCAGAAGAAATAAACATGGAATGGGCAGCAAAACCTCTGATAGAAACACCATCTTTTGGGCCAATCTACCACTTTTATTCAGTGTTTTCAGGCAGTACTAACTTAACAAAGACTTTAAGAAAAGAACTACAATTCAAGCTACAACCCAATTTCTAGATTAATCCTCGGAAGCACAAGTTTAGAACATATCCAAAGTAGAATGCCAAGGCTTTCAAAACTCGAATGGCAGGAGCATTTATACTTTCAGCAGAACATACGTGGCATGACCTAAATGAGTTCTCATTTCTGTTAAGTAAAACACACCAACATTCTTCTGAGAATTTATATACAACCCTGAGTTTATGCAACGTATTATTAAAAATGCTCATAATGCAATGCAAAATTACATGACAAACAGAGACTAAAAATTGATCAGTTCTCAAGAAGAAAAGGTGATCAATAGGTAGCAATTCTGAGATAACTCAGATGTTAGGATTAAGACTTTGTATCTATTAGTGTAATTGTGCATTACAATTACATTTGTGTATTAGCAATTAGTGTAATGTTTGAAATGAATGTAAAAATAAAAGTCCTTAGCAGAGAAATAGACACTATAAAAAGTAATCTTTTTATGTTTAGGACTTACTTGAAGCTATTGATCCCCCACAATTCATGGACATGTTTTATTAGATGGCAGAGTTACTTGTGATGTACAGTACGTCGGTGCTGCTTCTGAGTCAATCGCCAGAAATTTTATTTCCTTTTTATTTTTTCCTAGCATATATTATTTAAATGAAAATCATGCTGTAAAGAATTGAACTATTTGTCAAATTGTGTAAACAAATGAAATAAAATATTTTCAGTAATTTAAGACTTTGCTATATGCTTTAAAGTGAAAATAGCTAAGTTAAATAAAAAAAAATCAAAAAATATCCTTCCCTTTTATTTGTTCTGGAGGTAGGAGAATAAGAGAGGTGAAGAGTTAATGCAGTACCCTTATACAAAGCCAAATTCTTCATAAATCCTAAGATTCCCAATATGACTTAAAAAAATGGTATCTTTGTAAATAAGTTGTGTCACCATGTATTTCTGTTTTTCATCTTCATAAACATGGGCCTCATGTTGTGAATTCAATTCAAATATAAGAAGTGGTATGTTGGACATTTCAGCATAGTCACATTGTTAAGGACCAATTTCACAGTCGTAATTAAATGTTTTTAATGGTAATTAAATGTATGCATGATGAGTGTTATTTTTTGGAAATAAAATGTAGGTTTTCAGCAGACAGAAAAAAAGGATATAGTTCATAAAAAATTAGTACTTCTTTCACACAAAATGAACTAATTATTATATGTCAGATTTGGATGAACTTCACTTGATTTTATTACACTAGCCAGGATGTTATCATCCTGTTCACAATTTAAAATATGTCAGTCATATAACTATATACTAGAACACAGTTTGCATTTAATTGATTTGATTATTTTGTTGATTTTTCCATTTCCCCCAATTATTTTTTCTAGAGTGGTTAAAATGTGTTCATTATTAGTAATGAAACATTTCAAAATAACTAATTTCTAAGTACCTACTATGCACATTAAAAAATTAAAAAAAAAAAAAACTTTAAGATGTCTTCTAAGTTTTCAGTAATTATTGTGTTTCCATGCAAGGAAAGATAATAAAATCACAGAGTTCAGAAACAAATAAGAATCAACATATAGAGAAATAGAGATTAAGATGGTAGATTTAAGAATAAAATTTGTTAGAGAATAAGACAAATGAGGCTTTGAATAATAGAGAGGTACTTTCTTAGTCACCAGAGCAAATGAACAATTGCAGAATTTTTGCATAGGCAGGAAACCTGGCCTGTTACACTTACCATATATTGAAGAGCTATCCAGGATGTCTATTCTTTGTGGGTAAACATATCTGAAAATAAGAAGCACAAAAGAGTTAAATTGAGCATCACCACTTTCTTAATCCTAATTTCACCATCAGGAAAGAAGTAAATGAGCAGTGGAAGACATAACTGCTCTGAAAGTTTTTTCATGGAAATGTGAGGACAGAGGAAAAGAGGCTAACCCAACAGTAAGCTTGCTGGAAATTACATTAAACAAATAAAAATAACTTGTATTTGTGCATTAGTTTTCTTAGTAACAAGCTTTGTGGTTTTGTCAAATCATAACTCTTTATGGTAGCTGTTTATTTATAAAACAGATACGGCAAGACATACACCACCAATTATAATGCATGCCTCACTGAATTATCAATAAATGAAGTTATTCACATACAATATTGTCATTCATATACAATATTAATGCATTAGTTTTTTGTTTTAATTTTTGTCAAAGGTCTAAGATGCAAGATTTCACAGAAATAATCATACTAAAATCAAAAGTAATTTAATTATTATTTATATAATACAATGTATTTTACATATATAGCTGAGTGAAATATTTGTGAATCATACCAATTATAGAAGGCACATTTGAGGAAAATGTTGAGAGCTTGGCATTGTTTTCTATTGATTTCATAATATTAGGAATACTGATTCTCACTTTTGTATAATGTTCTCATTAGAAAATTCGGTTTATTATAGCTGACTGTAGTCACTGGAGAGTCTACAGTTAAAAGAGACATATTGACTGACCGTAGTTTAAAATAATTCTGTTACTAATTCCAGTTCACATTACAGCCAATAAGGAATGATTTTTGTCTTCTATATCTGCTTAGGAAAGTATAAAAGAAAAATTGTATTTCTTTGTCCTTTTGTAAGGAAAGAGAGCAATGCTGCTAATCTAAAAGGTGACAGCTACTCTCTTGACTTAATTTTGAACCCAACTCCCTAAACTCAAACAAAGCCCACCATAGATTTGAAGGTAGGGAGTTTATTGGAGAGGTAATCTCAGGACAAAGAGTTAGATAGTAAGGAAAGTTACACAGGGGGTGAAGGGAAGGTAACAGAGTTTATGTCAGTGAGATGGTTGGTTGGTGGTGAGAGACTGAGTATTCAATTTGCTGAGGGCTCTCTGAAGAATCTTGTAGAAAGTAGTTTGTGATTGTCCTAGCAGAGTCCAGATGGAATGACATTTATCATTTAGGAGACTTTTCCACACACTTCTGGAATGAACTTCAGGAGACAGCAAAGCAGACACCTTCACATTAACTTTCGATGTCAGATGCTGGCAGTGAGGGTAGGTCTGTCCACCATATCTGCACTGAAGTGAGGCCACAGGAATATCCCCCAGTTTTCTGTAAGATTTACTATCAGCAGTGATTTTCAGAAGAGACCTGAGTAATCATTCTATTAAATAGCAGGATTTACTTTCTCTCCATTCCATATTTCCTCTCGTGTTCCAATTTGAGCCTAAAGATAGTTGTTTGGGGCAGGGGCAGTTAGTGCAAGGCCCATGTCTGACACAGGTTCTCCAATAGAGTTCTTCAAAATATCTTGAGTTTGTCAAGTTGTCAGGAAACTGGCTAGTTATTACAAAGATGATGCTTTGAATTCCCTGTGTCTACTCGTCACTGCATTTTCTATTTCAGAATCTAGAGAGAACAGGAGAGTGACACTTAAGCTCCCATGACTTCCAAAATAATGATGGTTTATTTATGAAGCAATAAATCTCAGGCTCTTGGTTCTATACAGAATAAACTCTATCATTCAGTAAATTTACTACTTTAGAGTATCACTTATTTAAACTTTAGCTTAATAATTTTAAAATTGAAATTAGTTAATATATATGTTTATACACAGGGTACCCAAAAAAGTATACACATTTAAAGAAAGGAAAAAAAAACCTGCATTAAATTTATAATAGTTAAGTTACATTTCTGCAATTACAAGAGGGGCTTCATGTGACTGGCATTCATCTTTTGTTATTGATATATATTGAATATTTTAATACAGTTTTTTCCTTTCTTAAAATGTGTATACATTTATGGCACTGTGTATATTCTATCATATTAATTTATTCTAAAATGGAATAATGATATTATGAGATTTACAATAACTCCTACACATATATGTGTGTGTATACACATAAGATTTATGATAAAATTCCAAAAAAAGTAGCTTAAAAGCAACAGAATATTCTTTTTTATCTTCTCTTTTTTATTTTATTAAAGCATAATTGACAAAAAATTATATATAAAGTATATGACATGATGATTTAATATACATTGTGAAATTATTACCACAATCAAATTAATTAGCTCATCCATCACCTCCCATAGTTACCTTTTTGTGCATGTGTGATAAGAACACATAAGATGCCTCTCAGCGAATTCCGAGTGGACAGTATGATATTATTAACTCTAGTCACTGTGCCGTACATTAGGCTGCCAGAATGTTTTTGCCATGGACTAACTTCTCCCCATCTCCCACTCCCCCAATCTTTGGTAAACTCTGTTCTACTGTTTATATGAGTTCAACTTTTAAAGATGCTACATACAAGTGAGATTATGTGGTATTTCTGGCTTATTTCACTTAGCATAATGCCCTCCAGATTCTTCCATGCTATCACAAATGGCTAAGTTTCCTTCTTTTTTATGGCTGAACAGTATTCCATTACATATTTTTAGATATATTTCACACTTTCTTTCTTTCTTTCTTTTTCTTTTTGCAGTTTTTGGCCAGGGCTGGGTTTGAACCCACCACCTCTGGTATTTGGGGCCAGCGCCCTACTCCTTTGAACCACAGGCACCTCCCCGTCACACTTTTTTTTTAAACAAGTGAACAGTTTATTAAGAATTAAACAAAGGTATGATGTGATACAGTATAAGCAAGACACTCAAGATAAGTATAATAGTACTACTCACAAAAACTTAAATTTCACCTCAAAAAAAAATCACAAGACAACAGAGAAAGCAATTTCACTGTTATAAGATATTTCATGAAAAGTATTAACTCTGCCCTCCCAAAGCCCAACCTCCCAAAAAACAAAAAACTATCTGGGAATACTGCTATGCTAACATATTAACCACAGTATAATCATTCATAGGAAAACAGTAATTAAGCAATGAATTGAATTAAATAACAAAGTTCAAGCTGTCATAAACTCATAGACCACAATGATTTTAT
>CAUYON010118756.1:0-19094 GCA_963573935.1 Arctocebus calabarensis
TTTGTCTTTTACAATAATCTGACCCTCTATGGAGTCAGGTGTCAATTGGGTGTGTTTTCTCATTGCCTCCCTAAGCCTCTCTCTCTCTTTTTTGTTATTATTAAATCGTAGCTGCGTACATTAGTGCAATCAAGGGGTACAATGTGCATACAATTTGAGATGTTTTCATCAGAATGTTTAACATAGCCTTCATGGCATTTTCTTAGTTATTGTATGAAGACATTTGTATACTCCATTTAGTAAGTTCCGCCTGTACCCTTCTAAGATGCACTGTAGGTGTGGCCCCACCAATTACCCTCCCTCAATCCCAACCTTTCCCCTTCCCTCCTTCACGTATTCTTGTGCTACAGTTGGGTTATAGTCTTAATATGGAACCTTTAAATTAGTTTCATAGTAGGGCTGAGTACATTCAATATTTTTTCTTCCATTCTTGAGATACTTTGCTAAGAAGAATATGTTCCAGCTCCATCCATGTAAGCATGAAAGAGGTAAAGTCTCCAAAAGATGGAGATTTTTACCTCTTTTATGTTTACATGGATGGAGCTGGATCATATTCTTCTTAGTGAAGTATCTCAAGAATGGAAGAAAAAATATCCAATGTACTCCATACTATTATGAAACCAATATATAATCACCCACATTTTCATACGAATGATAAAAGACAATTATAGCCCAGAAAGAAGGCGAAAAGAGGAGGGCAAGGGAAGAGAAGGAGGGTGTCCAGGTAGAGAGGGTAATCAGTGGGACCTCACCTATTGTGCATATTGCAAGGGTACATGTCAAATATATTAAGAGTAGAGTATAAATGTCTTAACACAACAATTAAATAAGTGAGGTGAAGGCTATGTTTGATGTAAGCGTTCCAAATTATATACTAAATTAGCACATTGTACCCCATAAATGCAGTAATGTACACAGTAATGATCTAATTTAAAAAAAAAAAAGCAAAATAGTCATTGGGGTAATTTAATAGGAAGTCACCTAGAGAGCAGTGGTGGGTAAAATTAAACTTGAAAGCAGATAAGAATGTTATCCAGAGGGGTCATACAGTTAATAATAATAATAAGTAGATCAAAATTAAATGTTGGTTCTGTGATTTTGTGGAACATCTCACCTCCTTTCTTTGACTCCAACTCTTAGTTTCCAGCCACTGCATTAATTTTCTTTTCTTTTGTAGTTGAGATTTTATTGGTTGTGTTAAGCATCAGTACAGAAATTTCAATTTGTATACAACTCTTGACATACGTATGCAAAATCTAAAAAGCCATTTCCTTTTAAATGGTTATTTGGACAAAAACACTACCTTCTCTCCTCTGAAATATTAGTTTTACATTTTAAATGAATTCCAGGCAAATCATAAATCACAAAGGAAAGAATTTTAGAGTCATGGAGTTGCTGATAACAGAGAGAATAGAGAGAGGAGTTTGTCATTAAGATCCAGATAAGACAAATTTTAATACTCTAGGGCAATGTAATACCTTTTATTATCTCCTGGAACACTTGATCTTATAAGTAAACTTCTGTGGCACATTTCAATTATATTGATCCAAAACCAAAAAAGAATATACTTCATGTGCTTTGAATTTCTTTAGAAAATAATTTAGTTAATGATCTTCAAAAATTTTTTGCCACACACCTAAGAATCCTTCCTGGCATACCATACACACACTGGTTGAAAATCACTGCTATGGGGGTTTTTACTTAAGGGAAACTTACTGCTCAAAACTCTAGATTTACTCAACATAATTCAGGAATTGTTTATCCACTTTGCAAAAGAATTCAGGCAGTGATTCTTTAAAATAGGCAACTCTTCAATGCATTTTAAAATAAAAACTTTCTGAAAAATGTAACTAGTGCTTAATTCTCCAGAAATGCATCCATTGTGTAAGACAGTGTGCACCTATTCTTCTCTAGAGAGACTCCTTTTTGAATTATTTACCTAGATTTACAAAACCCATCATATTTAGACACCAAGGCTGTCCAGAAAAGTATCCAGACACTTATGTCTCTGTTTTTTCTATTACATGACTAGATACTTTCTGGATAGCCCTTGTATTTTCTATTACCTTGATCCTTTTCTAGATTATCTTAATGTATAACACCTGAAAGCTAAATTTTGTTCTCCTGATGTAAAAGTTGTCAAGAACCTGAAATTCAATGATCTTTGATAAATTCATCTGGAACAAGGGAAACATAAAGGGTGTTTAGCTTGGCCAGATAAAAAAGAAGCTGTCCCTGTTACATAAAAATGTAAGGTGAAGCAAGTGCTGACGTAAAAGCTGCAGTACATTATCCAGAAGATCTCTCTGAGATAACTAATGAAGATGACTGCACTAAACAACAGATTTTCAATGTAGACAAAATAGTCTTGTGTTGGAAGGTGATGCCACCTAGGACTTTCACAGCTAGAGAGGAGAAGTCAAGGCCTAGCTACAAAGCTTCAAAGGACACTAATGTAGCTGGCGACTTTAAGTTGAATCCAGTGCTCATTCATCATTCCAAAAATCTTAGGGCCCTTAAACATTATGCTAAATTTACATTGCCCATGACCTCTTGGATTACAGCACATCTGCTTTACTGAATATTTTAAGCCCATTGCTGAGACCTACTGCTCAGAAAAAAAGATTTCTTTTTAAAATTTTACAGTTCATTGACAAGGCATCTAGTCAACAAAAAGCTGTGGCAGAGATGTACCAGGAAATAATGTTGTTTTCATGCCTACTAATACAACATCTGTTCTGCAGCCTATGGAAGGGGTTCTTTCAACTTTCAAGTCTGTTTTATTTAAGAAATACATTTCAGGGCAGCGCAGTGGGTTGAACACTAGGCTGGTGTGTTCAAACCTGGCCCAGGCATGCTAAACAACAATGACAACTACCACCACCACCACAACAACAAAATAGCTAGGCATCATGGTGAGCACTTATAGTCCCAGCTACTTGGGAGGCTGAAGCAAGAGAATTACTTAAGCCCAAGACTTTGAGGTTGCTGTGAGCTGTGATGCCATGGCACTCTACCCAAGGTGTAGAGCTTGAAACTGTGTCTCAAAAAAAAGAAAAAAGAAAAAAAATGCATTTCATAAGATGATAGCCGCCTTCGATAGTGATTCCTCTGCTGGATCTGGGCAAAGGAAGGTGAAAAGCTTCCAGACATGATTTGCCATTCTGGATGATGAACATTCATGATTCATGGAAGGAGGTCAAATTATCAACACTAACAGTAATTTAGGAGAAGTTTATTTCAGCGGAGTTAAAGACCACACTGGAGATGTGGTGGAAATAGCAGGAGGACTGCAATTAGAATTGTAGCCTAACTGGCTCACTGCAATCTCATGAGAAAACTTGAATGGGTGAGGGGTCCTCTTCTTATGGATGAGCAAAGAAAGTAGTTTCTTGAGATGTATCTACTCCTGGAAAAGATGCTGCAAATATTGTTGAAATGACAACAAAGGATGTAGAATACAGTAATCTCCCTGTTATCGGCACCCGTGAGGTTTGGGAGATTCCAGATAAATGTAGTTTCTGGTTGCTTGAGAGTTACTAGTATTAAAAATGAGCCTGACTATTCTATACCCTGTATTATACCACACCATACGATAAACTCTGTGTTGATTTGATATTAATGTTGAAATACACTAATTAAAAGCAAACTAAGACAAATAAAGACAAACTTCACTTACCACAACACAGTTTTACTATATTATAAAACATCTTTGTAAATGTAGTACACGGTACAATTTTAGTTAAATGGCAGTCAATACACTTTTCAACTTCACTATCACATTTTTTTAACTTCAAGTAACATGCATCATACATAAAACTGTTACAGAGACCACCTGGAGGCTGTGGGTGTGCTGCACAGAGCATCAGCTGACGGATGGCAGTTATGAGGGTTGCTGGAGAGTGCTGGTTACTTGAGTTCCAGGTAACAGGGAGTATACTGTATGGCATAAACTTAGTTGAAACAACAGTAACAGGGTTTGAGAGGACTGACTCCAATTTGACTCCCATCTACTTGGGTAAAATTCTATTAAACAGCATCACATGCTACAGAGAAATCCTTCATAAATGAAGAGTCAATCAATGTGGCCAACTTCATTGTTGTTTTACTTCAAGATTGACATGACTCCCCCTATCCCTCAGCAACCACCACCCCATCAGTCTCCGGCCATCAACAAGGAAGCAAGAGCCTCCACCAGCAAAAAGATTACAGCTCACTGAAGGCTCAGATGATCTTAGCATTTTTGAGCAATGAAGTACCTTTCGTTAAGATGTGTATACATTCTCATAGGCAGGAAAGCCACCTGTGAGCAGCCATAGTCATGCCGTGAGAGCAAGAAAAGTGAAGCACTGGAAAGGGAAAGACAAGCACCTTCCTCTTAGAGTCTCTCTCCCATGCTTTCGGGTCTATCAAGGACTAACATTGCACTAACTGTGGAGACATAAATATTCAGGGTCTGTCTGCAGTAGCACAAAGTGGATCAAAGAAAGATGGGTCTGGAGCTGAGAAATTGACAAATGGCATAGGTTCAAAGTAGGTGAAATGAAGGCACAAGTTTAAAGAAATAGTCTGGGTACTGATTTTTAATGCCATGCTCATGTCCTCTGACAAGGGGATATTGGGACCAACTAGTGGAATATTGTGGGCTTAATGGCTCTCACAATTGATCTGCTTCTAGGCACGAAAGTGCAAGTTCTCTGGGACTTCCTTCCACCCAGTTCTTGTTACTGCCTTACCAGGTCCATTGCCAGCCACGCAAAAGGAAGCCAATACTCTGAGACAACGGGGGGTTCACAGCACAGAGTTCAATATCATAGGCACCACACAAGGAGACGTGAGGGAAGTTCTCAAATCCATCTCCCTGAGAATTTGGGAGAAAGGGGTTTTATAGATAGTTTGGCAGACAAAAGGCTAGTTGGGTCTGCTGATTGGCTGGGTTTGGAGTAGAATCATAAGGGTGTAGTAATTGTCTTCTTGTGCTGAATCAGTTCCTGGGAGGTGAGGAGGTCACAAGACCAGTTGAGTCAGTTCCTGCGTATGGCCCCTGGCCAGGCCAAAAACTAGACTTAGGTTTCACAAGGGTGATGTTATCTATGGGAGCAATGAACAAAAGCTAAGAATCTTTGATCACCATCAGCTATATGACTCCTGAGTAGTAATCAATTATAGGAACACAAGCTAGGAACAATGGCTGCTTATATATTAGAACCATGTATATTCCCATTGAAGCCTCCTACATTGTGGCCCTTTCGTAATTTTATAAAGGGTAATTTTACTCTTTTTTTCTTCTCCTTTTTTTTGAGACAGAGTCATACTCTGTTGCCTTAGCTAGAATGCGGTGGCACATCATAGCTCACAGCAACCTCAAACTCTCAGGCTTAAGTGGTTCTCTGGCTTCAAGCCTCCCAAGTCACTGGGACTACAGGCATGTGCCACCACCGTATCCAGCTAATATTTGTATTTTTTGTAGAGACGAGCTCTTCCTTTACTCAGTCTGTCTCAAACTTCTGACCCCAAGCAATCCTCCCACCTTGGCCTTGGACTCCCGGAGTGGTAGCATTACAGGCATGAGCCACCACACTCAGCCTCATTCCTAAAAGAAACATAACACCCTGGCTTCCTATTTGTCTCAGCAGGTTCATCTGAGACCTAATGAGATGTCTCCAATACCCTCTGTTAGAGTGGAGTGCCTGTTACTAGTGACTTACAGGACACTTGGAGTAAACGTTTTTCATTGGAGTGTAGGAACCCAGTTTGAATATTTGAAAATTCAAGTAACTGTTATTGTGGATTACACAACTGAATTCACCAACTAATACAATCAAAACAGTCAAAATGGTTGCTCCTGCAATTTGATTTCATTTCCTAACTATACAATCACATAATGGATTAGTTATGAGAGACACTAGGAAACCTTTTCCAGTGTAATATTTAAGAATAGAATTTTATCAACCAGGGTCTCAAAGGATTTAATTTAGATATAATACTCCTTTTTTCTTTTTAGGCTGCTGTAGGTGGTGAGTGTATGATTGACTATTTGGAGTTGCACACCAGTGATCTACTCATACGACCAGAAGAAGCCTCTTAAGTAAGCTATGGATATTCCCCTTCTCTGGCCTGAAAGCTTATTTTCCTGAACTAAGCCAGTTAATCCACTGTGGACCAAGCTCTATGCTCAGCATTGTAGGAGGTTTTTATAAAAGACATAGACACTCTAGCCAGGGCATGTGATTATGACAAGTCTACAAAGAACGAAGGAAGAGACTTCAGTTATGTGGCACTGACTTTGACTACAAGAGATATTCAGAGTCAGGGACAATCTGTGTGCACTTAAACACCCTGGGAAGAACTCATAGGAAAGGTGGAACCGACTGTGCCTAACACTTGTCATTTTTGTCTGTGTGTAGCTAGGGGCAGGGATAGAGCTTTGGGTGCTGGTCATGGAAAAATGTAGAGTGAGTAATAAATATCCTCAGTTCAAGTTCTAGTTCATCTGCACAATGGTCCTTCGATTTTAAGCCAAGCATTCATTGAACCCTGAGGTGTTTATTCCTGAAATGAGAATGATAACCAAGGATTTGTCTACCCAAAATGAGATTATGTAAACAGTAAAGTTCCATCACCTTTGGTTATCATTAGGAAAGCACACTTAGCAAGACTATGTGATTAGTGAGAATCTGTTTTCCTGGCCTTGCCTGATTATAGTCACCTTGAAGAGAATTGTATTCTAATGAATTTGAAAGGCAAACTGCCTTCAGCTGCGTAATTCACCCAGCAGAAAGGCAAGAGAAAATGAAACAACATTCCAGGTTGATACATTTACATTTGTTCGGGGAGGGGGTTATTTATTTTTTATTTCAATCTAAAGAACGCAGTGATTCTTTTAAAGCTACAGGCAGTCATGCCAAGTGCCCAGGTTTTTCCAGCATATGACAGCTGAGAGTCCGGGATGAGTTGAAGGCTCTATTTTTAGGCTTTAGTCAAAGGATAAAAATCAGACCTTCCTGTGGGAATCATCTATTCTGAGTCATGCAACACCATCAGGCCAGAATAAAATAGCTCCATAACCCAAAGCATTTATTACCTGTGAAGCAAAAGAAACAGAAGCACAGTTTTAAAGATGCCTCTCCCAGCAAGAGATCTTGAGATATTCTATGAGATGTGCACACTGCCCTTAGCCAGCGCTAGTGGTCCAAGCAGCAAACTCTGCCACTGAGCGGGAAAAGACAGGGAGAAGCCTGTAAAGAGTCAGTGTGAATCACAAATTAAAGATGATTTAAATCCAAGGCAGGGAAAAAAGCAACTGACCACCCTAAATATTATTCAGTAAATTGTTTGACAGACAATGGCTAAGCTTTGTCCAACTTGGAACGGATACATCTCCTGTTTCTGTCATCAAGGATGAAACACTACTCTTGGTTAACTCCAAGAATGTACAGCATGTGACCATAGAAACAATATTCAATACCAACTGGACGTTGTGGACTCATTTTCAGAAATGTATCATCTGATTTAAACTCTCTATTTTTAAAATGAGGCAACTAAGATCCATCAAATGTTAACTACTTGTACCAGTCAAATTAACAAGTTAGTGGCAGAACAGGATTTAGAATTCACAAAGACTATAAATGGTCTTCTTCTACTATTTTCTTTCTTTCTTTTTTTTTTTTTCATTAAATCATAGCTGTGTACATTAATGCAATCATGGGGTACAATGTGCCGGTTTTAGATACCATTTGAAATATTTTCATCAAACTGGTTAACACGGCTTTCACGGCATTTTCTTAGTTATTGTGTTCAGACATTAATGGGAGCGACTCTACAAAGCTACAGACTAATGTAATAAATGAATCATCAACTGGAGAAAGTTGTAGAGATCATTTATTCTGATTGACTCATTTTTGAGATGAGAAAGGATGCCATAGAGGAAGGTGCTTGCCTACTGACACTCAGCTGGTTAATGACAGAGACCAGCTCATTCCTGGGTCTCCTGATCACTGCCTGGGGATCTTTCCACTTCACTAGCATTGAGATTCTTCTCAGGCAAAATTCTAGAATAGATTATTAAACAGATGGCTTGGGAGCATTTTATAAAGAAAGCAATCATTAGCAACCAGCATGGGTTCAGTTAGAACAAGTAAGTCATGCCAGGCTCATCTCATTTCCTCTTTGATGTGGTGACAAACAAATGTACACATTATTGTAGTGTCCTAAAATGGGGGACACACCAACAGAACCGAGGTGAGCTGTGTTCACCCAGCTTAAGGTCATAGTCAACCTATCTCAGACTGTATGTTTCTTCTTGTGTCCCTGGTCTTTTCCAGAATTCTACTGTCCTCCACTTCCCTACTTTTTTTTCTTTGAGACAGAGTCTCCCTATGTCACCCTCAGTAGAGCACTGTGGTATCACAGCTCACAGCAACCTCAAACTCTTAGGCTTAAGCAATTCTCTTGCCTCAGCCTCCCAAGTAGCTGGGACTATAGGTGCCCACCACAACACCTGGCTATTTTTTTGTTGCAGTTGTTTAGCTGGCCCAGGCTGGGTTCGAACCAGCCACCTTCAGTGTATGTGGCTGGCGCCACAACCACTGTGCTACGGGCACTGAGCCCACATCCCTACTTAAGATTGGGGCCTCTAGTGAGAATACACATTCCTTCCTCTATAATAGTGTTTTAACCTCTTTGATCTCACTGCACACTTGAACCTATAGTTAAGTTTTCATGGCACATTTAAATTATGTTGATCAAAAGAAAAAGAGTTTAAAAAAAAAGAATATACTTCCTGTGCTTTGAACTTTCAAAAATAATATAAATAATGATCTTTAAAATTTTTCATGGCAGCGCACTGTTGTTGAAAATCACTGTCCTATAACTTGTGTATAGCTAGGAAGCTATACCTTTTCCAAACTGGAGATATAGGACTTATATAATGGTAGAAGTTTTGTTAGTGAATACTGGGTTTCGGAGAGAAGACATGTAGATATAGTATCCTTCATGGGAAGACACTGGGAGCTTTATATTCACCTGGTTATTTTTCCAGTGCTATTGGGCAGGTGCTGTGCATCTCCAAATGCCAAGAGCCCCGGGAAGGAAGGGAGATATCATTACCTGGTGGTACATGCAGACAGGAACACATCTCAACTTGTTATAAAATCAAATTAACAGATTCTTCCACTTATTATCATGGTATGTATTATTATGGAAATGAGGAGTGAAGGAACTTTGAGAAAATTTTGCAATGGGAGACAGGGTTTTAATCTATAGAAGTCTTTGTTAAATTGCTACCTGGTGGCAGAGCTCACTCAATAATGTTGCCTGCTATCAGATGCTGGGAGCAACTTGAGGTCACCAAAGCTTCCTAGACTGGGCAGAGTAACCAAGAATTTAATGGAATGCATAGTGTATTGTGACCTCTGTGAGACATTGCCAAAGACTTCGATGGTCCTCTCACTAAACATGATGACCAGATTTTAGGACACAGCAGGTCTCGATTGATGACTCTAGAGTCCTCTAAAAGTTGGCCACTGTCCTCTGTTCTTGACTTGTCAGTGATCCAGTTATGACCTGAATGAAAACATATGCTGATCAAATGAATAGCAAAATATTTCGGCTTGATTTAACTTTCTAATAGTTAATGCTGTGCAAAGATGGTGCAGCCCCAGGACACAGTTTCTCCTGCTGAAGGTGACAAAATAGAGGCTGGATGAGGCTTGGTAGAGACACAAAGAGACTTAATGCATCTATGAGGTCATGGGCCTAAATAATCCTTAATCATTTTCTCTATTTTGTGATTCAATTATTCTAAAACACAAGACCATGAAAAATCTGAAATGCAAATGCATATCACTTATTAATGGTTAGGGAAAGTAGTGTTTGTCTGTTTCTTTGTTTATTATCCTCTCTTGGTTTTGGCTGTCCAAGGTCACACATGCCATATGTGTTCAATATGCTCAAGACTTGGATGAATGACTCAGAGGAGAACAGCTGACATTGGGGAGCCTCTAGGTCAAAAAGGTGAGAGTGAGTCACAAATAGATGCAAATGTTGTGTTTGCCTAACAATGTTTGAATTAGAAAAATAGTCCAGTGGAAAATGCTCTGTTTATTCTGATACCCTAGTTTAGAGGAAATATTATAATATTTAAAGGCAGAAAATGGACCTAAAACATGCTTTCCTTTTAAATAAAAGAACTCATAATGAGATTTTTTTTTTTTTTTGCCAGAGTCTTTCTCTGTTGTCTGGGCTAGAAGGCAGTGGCATTAGCCTAGCTCACAGCAACTTTGGACTTCTGGGTTCAAGTGATCCTCCTGCCTTAGCTTCCCAAGTATCTGGGACTACTGCCATCATGCCTGGTTAAATTTTCTATTTTTAATAGGGACAGGGGTCTCAATTTCCTCAGGGTGGTCTCAAACTCTTGAGCTCAAGGAATCCTCCCACCTCAGCCTTCCAGAATGCTAGGATTACAGGTGTGAGCCACAGTACCTGGCCTAATTTTTTTTTAATGGAAATCTCCTAAGTCCTTTAAAATACATAGCAAAGGGAGCTCTCTTTCTATAGATTTTGAAGCATACCTGGTTCTCTGTATGCTGATGAGCATGTATCAGTGTGGGTTCTCAGATGTTCAGAATCAGGATCACGATTAGGAAGCTGCCACCAACAGTCTCAACCACCCAGAAATTATTTAACTACTGAATATCCTACTCATGTTCCTGTATTCAAAACAATGCAAACAAACAAAAACAAAAGACATTGTCTCTATAATCTCCCTAGTTCTTAACAGAAGAAATGCACGTAAATCTTCAATCATGAGCCTGCATAATTCATGCCAGGAGTGGGAAATGAGGAGGTAGAAAGAATGAGGTGCAGTCCAGACTCGAGGCTCTCATAGCCATGGAGCCTTACCTGAGTCTCACGTTCTCCATGAATCTCCATTTTGGGCGGAAGGATTCTTGAAGGTTAGGATATTCGGCTACAACTGGAAGCATGAGAAGAATTCAGCCAGATACGGCAGATGGAAGGGTCTTCAAGGAAGACATAGTTGGGGGTTTTCTGCTCAAAGCCCATAGAGTGGGCTGTGGTGGCCATGAGTAACAGGGAGAGAAGGATGGGTGGGCTAAGTCAGAAGCAGCCAGACCATGCTGGGTCTTCAGGCCATAGTAAGGATTGTAGGTTTTCCCCAAGCACTCTGGAAGACAATCAAGAATTTTGAGAAGGCAAAGACATGTCGTGAGTTAAAATTTTTAAAGCTTTCTCAAGCTTTTATACAGAGACTAGGTTGTCATAGCATCAGGAGTGTAATAAGTAGGATGACCAGCTCAGTGGCAATTGAAGTCATCCAAACAAGATGTGTAAATGTTTTTCAACTAGAAGGAGTTGGCAAAAAGTGAAAGACTGATGTATGTCTAGAAAGAGAGCTGAGAAGACTTGGCAGCTAATGGCTAAGATGTTATTGTATGGATAATTCAGTGATGTAGAAATGGGTTTCAGAAAGTCATATGTTTATACAAATGCAAGGCATTGATATTGATATAGCAACACAGACTAACATGTGTGTTCCAGACTATAAAAGACTACTCTTGGTAGAGAGACTTGCCAAACTTACTCAACATAAGGAAGAAAACATCACAGATATACATTCACCCACCAGATGATTGAGGGCCTCTGATGGATCCTGGGCATGCCAGAAAGTCATTAGCAATAATCACCACTCCAGTTACTTCTCACTATAACTCACCCACATGGCAGGGCTAGAACTGGCCCTTTTGAGATAGAGCTGTCCTTGTATACCCAGGCAGGATCTTAATCTCACCAGTGCCATGCTGATTAGGTAACTAATTTCTGAGAAAGCCATTCCTACCCCCTACTCAGGAAAGCTACTGAAGGCATTTTCAACAGCCTTTCTACTTTTACAGTGCATTGGGACTTGCATAAGATGCATCCATTAAGCCAAAATAACCATGCAATTTTGGAAGCCCCAAATCAAATCATTTATGTGACATTGTACAGAAAAATTAAATGGTTTATTATATGAATTTGTTATCTTTCCACTATAAGGCTGGGTCTTATTTAGCTATAGCAAAACTACTGCTTCATAAAGAGCTTCTCTGAATCTGAAAGATGCTATATAAAACTCAGTTCTATTTCCAAGGTTGCTATAGATTCAAAATAAATTGTCAGCAGTCTGCACGTTCATTTATACATACATACTGTACCTTCACTCACTGAAAATATTTCACACCACAGATTGAATTCAATATGCTTTCCCTGAAGATGTTATTCTGAAGAACAGAAGCACTATTACCTAAAATTTAAGAAGATAAGAATATTAATTGCACAGTGATTCTATTACCTATCTGCACTGATGATTCTCTTAACCTTTCCAATTAGAAAGTGATCCAAATATGTATCTTAGTTTAATTAGAAAATATGCGATCGAATCCTTACCTTTTGGGCAGGTTACATTTGCAATTCAGAAATTAACAGCTGTGGTCTATGGAAAATGTCTTTGAGATAGTTCGAGTCTACTTGGATTCAGTATTTACTTGCTAGATATAAAAAAGCAAAAAGCAGGTATCAGCATAAAGTGGGCAGTGTGGCATCCCTTTTAAATTGCATAGGTACATTTTTTCCTATCAAATCAGGAAGACTATTTACAGTGATACTTTTCAAAGTTAGCAAGGTTATTATCAATTCCTACCAGCATTGTTATTATTCTAGTTTTAATTTATTATTTTATTTTATTTTATTGACAGGGTCTTATTTTGTAGCCCAGGCTAGAGGGCCATGGCATCAGCCTAGCTCACAGCAACCTCAAACTCCTGGGCTCAAGCAATCCTCTTGCCTCAGCCTCCTGCATAGCTGAGATTCTAGGTGTCCACCTGCATGCCCAGCTAATTTATAGTAGAGACAGGATCTCATTCTTGCTCTGGCTGGTCTTGAACTCCTGAGCTAAAGAGATCCTCCCATCATGGCCTCCCAGAGTGCTAGGATTACAAGCATGAGCCACCATGCCTGACCTGTTCTAGTTTGTTTTAGGAGCAGTTAAGCACCATGAATCAAAAGGAATAGAAAATTTCATACCCTTTATATAAATTTATCCTCAACTTATGAAATTGTAACCTAATAAAATATCCCCAAAACATGGAAAAAATCATATGCACCAGGAACATGTCAGATTGAGAGAAACAGTAAATTTTTGGAATAAACTTACATATCCAACAATAAGGAAGTGATTAACAAAATTATGGAGTATCCACTCAATCTAATATTATAAAACCTTTTAAAAAAACTATGGTTGTAAAGATAGGGTTATAACACCCTATCTTGCTAGAAAAAGGATTGTAGGATGCTTGCCATGATACCACAGAATTAAAGAAAGAAGTGAATCAGGACAAAGAGAAAACAATGGTAGAGAAATACATCGTTGATCGGTTAAGGACAGCACCCACCATGTATGTCTTAATGTCTTGAGAAACTTTGCTATATAATTGATAACTCCCAGTTTTTATGGCAAAAATGGAAATGTGATTCTTATCTCTAACATTTATTCTTTATAATTTACTCAGGGAGAATTTTAAAAAGGGACATTAGTGAGATTAGATTATTTTCCTGCCACTCATACTTGATTCCTCATAGATTTTTCTATCTGAAGACAGATTAAGGAAAATTTTCCTTGCAAATCAGTGGGTCAAAAGCATTGATTAATACCATGCCCTGACTTGGTGTCCTAAACTGCACACAGGACATTAGCTTTGCAAGCTGGTGTGACCATGTAGAAACAAAATTTAAGTTATTGGGGTTCAGGATTGATACTATCTCTGCTTTGTATATTTTCACACAAGTCAATCTCCATCCAAATATGGGAAAAGTGGGTTACCGTAAATTATCTTACTGGCAGAACCAAGTGTGATCAGGAGATACTATTCAGCTTTTATGTTGATTCATCAGCTCACAGTGAAATAAGATTTTTCACTCATCTACCACTCAACATCCTCATATCCTAATTTTTTTAAAGTGAGATTTAATATAATAAAAATTTCAGTCTTGTTTAACAGCAATGCTAAAATTGCATATAGACTAGGCTAGCTTGTATTTAAGAATCGCATGATAATTTATTCCTATTATAGTTTTTGTTTTTGGTTATTTATTTATCCATTCATTTACTATTTGCTTGAATGAGTTTTGATGTAAAATACCTCCATGAAACCATTCACAGTCAAGTTGATGAAACTTTTTATCACCCTCACAAGATTTACCTCTTTCACCCTTCATCCTTAATAATTGGTTTTTAATCTGTCTTTTCCATTATATGGCAAATAATTTTATTTTTTAGTGTGAAGTTCATGGTTACATAATATTTATCCATTGCTTTTATGTATTTATTTATTTATTTATTTTTATTTTTTGCGGGTTTTGACCGAGGTTGGGTTTTGAACCCACCACCTCTGGCATATGGGGCCAGCGCCCTACTCCTTTGAGCCACAGGCGCTGCCCTATCCATTGCTTTTTTAAAATTGTGATTGATGATTCTGCGACTTTTGTAGGTAACACAGAAGGGATTTCCTCTTACGAAAATAATGTAGTCTCAGAAAATGAATCCACTTCTTTATGTCTTTAAGGTCAGCTGGGATGATGGGGAGAACTGTCTAGTCCCTCTCCCAGGACAAGAAATAAAAATTTGAAATGGAGTTGGGTGGGGTAGGTAGGAATGATACCACTTCAGTAGGAGGAAACTGCAGAAGGAAAAAAACAAACAAAAAACCTATTCTGGAGCCACTCCATGTGGGTTCACATGATGAAAGGGACAAGTAGTTTAGAGCTGTAGTCCAACCCGGGGAGTGCAGAGCGGTACGGTCTGTGGTCTGTTAGGAATGGGGCTGCGCAGCGGCGGGGCTGGGCCTGGGCGAGTGAGCAAAGCTGCTTCTGTGTTTACAGCCGCGCCGGTGCTCTCGTCTCTGCCTGAGCTCCGCCTCCGGTCAGATCAGGGGCAGCATAGGATTCTCACAGGAGTGCGGACCCTACTGCACACCGCGCATGCGTAGGATCTTGGTTGCTCTCCTTATGAGAACCTAGGCCTCTGATCATCGGAGGTGGGGATGCTAGCACTGAGGAGCACCTGCAAATACAGGCTGTCCCTAGCAGAAAGGTTTGACTGCACAGAGACCATAATAAATCAACCGCTTGCAGACTCAAGTCAAAACCCTATCAGTGAGTGACAAGTGACAATTAAGTTATATCCGGTGGCAGGCTGTACAGGCAGGTGAGAGTGACAAGTGACAAGTTATATCCGGTGGCAGGCTATACAGGCAAGTGAGCGTCTTACTTGATTCATCCCCAAACCACCCGCTTTGCCTCCCATGGAAAAATCATCTTTCCTGAAACTGGTTCCCAGGGCCAAAACATTTGAGGGTCACTGGTTTAGAATATGCAAGGGTTGGTGAAGAACCAAGCAAAAGAGAACAGAGGGACAAATGAAGGTGGAAAGGAGAGAAGGAAGAAAGAAGATACTAGGGGGAATATTGAGAGAGAAAAAACGACCATCAGAAAACACTTCAGGAGGGCTTCTGGCTAAAAGACAGAGTGACTTTTGTGGTAAAGAAACTAAAGAAGGTCATGAAATGGGTATTAAAAAAAAGAGAGAGAGAGAAAGAACAGGCAGCCCAGGCAGCTTCATAAAGAGCCTCAGAGACAGGGAGGCTGTAATAAGATTCCACCACCATCTCTGCCCACAACCAGGGCTAGAGAAAAAGTCCCCTACTCCAAAAAGGATCTATTTTTGTCATGTTAAATGAGCCTGAACCTGCGGAGCTGAATTGGCAGAAGAATATTGTTAATTGGTGCAGTTTCTTCAGGGCAGGAAAGAGTTTCCAATCAGACTAGCAATCCACCAGCTACATGATCAGCAATTTATTCATAAAAATGAACTGAAGTTTCAGAATCTTTGATAATGATGAACCGTGGTCTTCTGCCCTGAGTCCCTTCCTTTGACAGGAAGCACTACAGCAACGATGGTTCTCCAGTACCCTCTCCAGACCATTCTTTACACAGCAACCTTTCAAATGGTTTCCCCCACTTAGGAATTTCTACATTGAGATGTCAAATCAAGCCGCTCTAATTGCCTAATTGTGATTCTCCCTTCATCAACAGATTTTCAAGGAGTTTCTGATTCAAAGTAACCAGGAAAATCTGCTAAGTGTATCTTATTTTGAAAAGTGAAGGGAAAAGAACCCAAAATAAAACAGACAGGAGAAACAATTCTCCTTTTGAAACAATCATCTTTGATTCTAGTTTAATGAATTTGACAAATGAATCCTCCCTTATAACCACATGAAAACAAGGCGCACTGACACCAAAGACTTACTATTTCCCTTCAAGTTAACCACACTCCCTAACCCCCACCATAGAGAGCCACTGGTTTGCTTTTTGTCACCATCGGTTATTGTTGCCTTTTCCAGAATTTCATATAAATGAAGTTGTATGATGGCTTTTTAAAAACTCAGCTGAATATTTTCTGATTCAGTCTGTGTTGTTTGAGTATCGTTGGTCCATGCCTTTTCATTACTGAGTAATATTCTATAATTGAATATATCTCAATGTGTCTATCCATGGACATTTGGATTGTTTTCTGTGTTGAGCTATTATGCATAAAGGTGCTATGCATATTATTGTCCAAGCATTTGCGTGGACATAGGAAATAGCCATCTCATATAATAAGTGTATTTTAACTTTTTAATAAATGGCCATCTGTTTTCCGAACTGGCCGTATCAATCAGTAATGCCTGAGACTTCCAGTGGCGCCAAACCTGAGCCACTGGAATGAATATTAAGTGGCATCTTGCTGTGATTATACTTACATTTTCCTTTCTTTTCTTTTCTTTCTTTTTTTTTTTTTTTTTTTTTTTTTTTTTGGTAGAGATAGAGTCTCACTTTATCGCCCTCAGTAGACTGCCATGGTGTCACACAGCTCACAGCAACCTCCAATTCCTGGGCTTAGGTGAGTCTCTTACCTCAGCCTCCCAAGTAGCTGATAATTACATTTTCTTGATGCCTAGTAATATTGAATATTGTTCGTGTGCTTATTAGCCATTCATGAAGTTCTTTTTAATCTTTGCCATATTCTAAAGTAGGGTCATTTGTCATATTGAGTTGTAAGCGCTCTTTATATATTATTGAACCAAGTCCCTTGTCACAATATATAGTGAAAATTTACCTTTTCATTTTCTTGATGGTGTCTTTCATATACCTAACTTTAAAAATGTTGGTGAAAGTCAGTTTCTCTGTTGTTTGTAGTTTGTGCTTTGTGTGGCCTAAGAAAGTTTTGCCAACCCCATAATTGTGAAGATTACCTTCTATGTTTGCTTCTAGAAGCTTTATAGTTTCAGCTTTTAAATTTAGATCTATCCTGCATTTTGAGAAAATTTTTGTGTGTGACTTGAGGAACAGATTGAAGTTCATATGTGTGTGTGTGTCTATTCAGTTATTCAAGCATTATTTGTCAGAAAGGCTAATCTTAATTGAATAACCTTGCTAACTTTGATCAACAATGAATTGACCGTACATAGACTGTATGGTCTATTTCTAAGACTCTCAATTCCAGCCTTTTGATCTGTGTGTCCATCTGTATGAAATAGTGCATTGTCTTGATTACTGTTACTTTATAGGGAGTCTTGACATTAGATAATTAATCTTAAACTTCAGTTTTTTAATCTCAAAATTATTTTGACTATTCTATGTCCATAGTATTTCCATACAAATTTTAGAATTAATTTGCCAATCTCTGTGTAAGAAGCCTATTGGGATTTTGATTAGCATGTCATTCTATCTACACCGTTCTTGGAGTAGAACTGACATCTTAACATATTGAGTTTTCCAATCCATTAACATGATATATTATAACATTTATTTGTGTCATCTTCTCTAAAACATGTGTTATAGTTTTCAGAGTGTATATTTTCCACATATTTTATTAAATATCTTCTTAAATACCTCCTGTTTTTAGATAGTATTATAAATAGTATGGTTGATAAAATTTTAGTTTTTACTTCTTATTACTAGTATGTAAAAGTACAACTGAGTCCTTATATTGACCTTAATCTCAGGACTTTGCCAAACTCATTAGTTCTAGTAGCTTTTCAGTAGTTTTCTTATGATTTTCTACGTAAATGATCACATTGTATGTAAAAAGAGGCAGTTTTATTCCTTTTTTAATCTGTAAGCATTTTATTTATTTATTTGGTTGTATTTCATTAGCTGTATCTTCATGTATAGAGTTGAGTAGAAGTGGTGACAGTGGCATCTTTTTTTTCTTCCTTATCTTGGTCTTTTCACCATTCAACATGATAATGGTTATAGGCTATTTGTAGCTATCCTTTATCAGAATGAAGAAATTGCTACCTATTCTTAATTTTCTGAAAGTTTTTTTATGAAACTGAGTGTTAAATTTTTGTTAGAAAATTTTCTGCATCTATTGAGATAATCACATATAATTTTTCTCTTTTATTTTGCTAATATGATAATTACATTGATTTTTAAGCACTAAAATCAACCTTGTATTCCTGGAGTAAAACCCACTTGGTTATGATATATTATCTTTTCTATGTACTGCTTGATTCAATCTGCTAATATTTTATCAAGGAATTTTGCATCTATTTTAATGAGGGATGTTGGGGTATAATTTAGTTTTCTTTCACAATGTTTGTCTAGTTTTGAAAATGCAGATTCTATGAAATAAGTTGGGATATGTTTTCTCTTCTATTTTCTAAAAGAATTTGTAAAGAATTAGTATTATTGTTTTCTTAAATGTTTGATATAATTTACCAATGAAACTATCAGGGCCTGGCATTTCTTTTGTAGAAAGATTTTGAATTCCAATTTAATTTCTTCAATAGATATGGGGCTATTCAGTTTTTCTGTTTCTTTTTACATCAGATTTGATAATTCGTATATTAAATGTATATTTATTTATTTATTTTTTATTGTTGGGGATTCATTGAGGGTACAAGAAACCATGTTACACTGGTTGCATTTGTTAGGAAAAGACCCTCTTACAATCGTGTTTTGCCCCCAAAAGGTGTGGCACACACCAAGACCCCAAG
>CAUYON010118759.1:0-48276 GCA_963573935.1 Arctocebus calabarensis
GCGCCTGTAGTCCCAGCTACTTGGGAGGCAGAGGCAGGAGACTCGCTTGAGTCCAGGAATTGGAGGTTGCTGTGAGCTGTGATGCCATAGCACTCTATCCAGGGCGACAGCTTGAGGCTCTGTCTCAAAAAAAAAAAAAAATCATCTAATAATCCAGGAAAAGCAAGTTCATAAGACAAAGTGGACTGGTGGTTACCAAGGGGTGGGGAGTGGCAGTGCTGGAGGAAAGAAGAAATGGGGAGTTGATATTTAATGAAGGCAGAATTTTGCTTTGGAAATATAAGAAATTTGGGCAGATGGATGGTAGTGATGGTTGTAAACAAGAATATGAATGAACTAATGCCACTAACTGGTACACTTTAAAATGGATAAGATGGTAAATCTTATATGTATTTGCCACAATAAAAATTGGGGGGGAAACCCCTAGGACAAGGATCAGCAAAATCTTGCTGTAAATGGCCACTTTGTGAATATTTACTCATTTGTTTTTACTTAATTTTTATTAAATCATAACTGTATACATTTATGGGGTACAATATGATGATTTGATATACAATGCAAAATGCTTAAATCAAACTAATTAACATAACCATCACTTCACTTACTTATTTTTGTGGTGAGATATTTAAAATATACTCTTAGTTTTGAAATGTACCCTTATATTGTTCACATTAGGTGAGATCCCAGCAAATACTCTCCCTTCACTCACCCTCCCCTCCCCTCTCCTTCTTCTCCTCTCATTCTTTCTGAACTATTTTCATGTTTTATCATTCATATGAATATGGAAATGATTATCTATTT
Source organism: Arctocebus calabarensis (assembly GCA_963573935.1). NCBI lineage: Eukaryota > Metazoa > Chordata > Mammalia > Primates > Lorisidae > Arctocebus > Arctocebus calabarensis. The sequence goes on from CAUYON010118759.1 coordinate 802, forward strand.
GTTTCATATTAGTATTGAGTACATTGGATACTTTTTTCCCCCATTCTTGAGATACTTCACTAATAAGAATATGTTCTAGCTCCATCCAGGTAAACATAAAAGATGAAAATTCTACCTCTCTTTTTATATAGAGATATAACTTTAATTTATTGGTGTGAAAATAATCATCATACTTTTCTGATATGAAATATTAAGTTACAAATAACAAGTAGAGCACAGTTCCATTTGTGTACTTATATATTTTAATTGCTAAGAAGGAATATATGTGCACAAAGAACCTTAGGAAAATATAAAGCAAAATGTTACATGGATCTCTGGTTAATGGTACTACAGATCTATGTTGTAGTGCATCTGTGTTTTCAAATTAGATTGCATTAAACATAGATTACTTGAACAGTTTTTAAATGTTAGGGAACTGGCGGGATAGACCAAGAAGTTTATATATTTTTTCCTCTTATTAAGTCATATACACATAGATCATGAATACATTTATGCATTTGTGGGGTATAATGTGTTGATTTTTAATACAATTTGGAGTACTTTCATCTCATTTACTTAATTATTATGTTAGCACATTTATGTTCTGTACTTTATAGATTTGCCTTTTAACCTTGCAATATGTTCCATAGGTGTGGTCCCACAGTTTACCCTTCCTCTATCAAACCTCCCCTCATCCTCCCTTCCCCCTCAACTTATCTCCTTCATCCTGGGCCAAAAATCACTTTGTAACAAGGATATTTGCACCAGATTGTTCATTGCAGCTCAATTCATAATTGCCAAGTTATGGTAGAAGCCCAAGTGCCCATTGACCCATGAAAGGATTAATAAATTGTGGTATATGCATACCATGGAATACTATGCAGCATTGAAAAAAGATGGAGAGCCCTAAATCTGCCCTACCAGAACCACATGCCTTGTGCCAGCCTTGCTATTGGAGCTGTGTGCCCTACACTCCTAGACCCACCACTACACCTCCCTCCCTGGCCATGAGAGCCAAGTGTGAGCCATGCATGAATGCCTCCCATGAAGATTCAGCAAGAGTAGAGGGATCTCACCAGTCTAATCTTGGAAAGACACCTCCCAAAGGCTGAGGACTGTCAGAGGAAACCAGACCTAGCACCAGTGCTGCCGAGCAGCTGGGGCGTAGGTGTGTTGGCCGGGGGAGAAAATCATTTTCTGACTCGTTATCCTCAGGTTTGGACTCCCCAGTGGCCATTGAGTACCTGTGGCAGGCCAGACCCACCTCCTTCAGTCAGCTGGTGGCAGAGGGTGGTGGCCAGGCCAAGTGGGCATTGAATTTCCTCCTACTCTGGCAGGCGAAAAGTCCTGGCACATCTGCTTATTGGAGGGAACAGGACCACAGCCCCATGGGGTTACCAGTGACTGAGAGTGAAAGATGTGCAAGGTGGAGAAAGAGATACCAGCCCCCTGGTCCAAGTCTGCTACTGTGGGGGCCTTTCTGACTCCACAGAGCACCAGAGTGCCACAGCTGAGCAGCCGGTAGTCCTCTACTATCTAGTTGCTGGAGACCTTTTGAACTCTCCCACTTAGGAGTTGGTACTGACTGGATCAATAGGTTTTGAACTCCTAACCTGGGCCAATCATACAAGAATCCTCTCGGGTGTACCCTGGTTGTGTGTCAAGGGGAAGGGTTGATTTTCCTCTTCCAGTTGTTGACCATGGGGGGCATGGTGTATTAGTTGCATGTTGAAAAATTTTGTCATAACATAGCTGAGACTTCAATCCAGAGTCACTGATCCACTAGGTTAGGACAAAGACTAGTTGAATACAAGACAGAGCCACCTAATCCCACCACACCAAGCACGTCCCCAGAGCCTCAGACTGTAACACCGTACATGTCCTTTGTAAAGCTATAGGGAAAAAAGCTACAGTCACCAGTCCCAGATCCATGGCAAAGGATTGGTTAACCACAACTATAGCAGCCCCCAATCCAATTACGCTTTACCTGCCCATCTAGCCAAATGGTGAAAAGTAGTCATGGGGCAGATTCAGCAGACAAATTCTGGCAACATGAATAATCAGATTAGATCAACTCCTCAAGAACTGATAAAACAGACACACCAGATGATACCATTCATATGCAAATGGCTGAGATGTCAGAAATCAAGTTCAAATTTGGATGGCAAATAAGATCAACAGAATGGATGTAAAGATGTAACTAGAATTTCAAGGAGTAATTCAAAAGATGTCTCAAGAATTCAATGAATTCAAAGACAAAATCATCAAAGATTTTGACACAGTGAGGCAAGAACTTGCAGCCCTCAATGATCTGAAAAATACAGTAGAATCCCTCACTAACATAATGGAGCAAACAGAAGAAATGATCTCTAACATTGAAGACAAAGCTTTTGAATGTTTCTGAATGTTCAAAGAGGAAGAGAAGTGAAGAGTAAAAATGGACCATTCCCTGAGAGAATTGTGGGACCACTCCAAAGGAGCAAAAATTGGCCTTATAGGAATCCCTGAAAGAGAAGAAATTATTTCAAAAGGCTCAGATACTCTACTCCAACAGATAATAGCGAACTTTCCAAACATGGCAATAGATTCTGAAATCCAGATAGCAGACAGTTTCAGAATTCCAGCATGACCCAATCCAAATAAATCATCTCCTAGGCACATTATAATTAACTTTGCCAAAGTTAATATGAAGGAGAAAATTCTGCAAGCATCCAGACACAAGAAATCCATAATCTAGTAGGAAAAGTATATTAGAATGACTGCAGAGCTCTCTGTCAAAACTTTTCAAGCTAAAACAAAATCACTTTCAACCCAGGATTCTATATTCAGCTAAACTGAATTTCATTTATGAAGGAGAAATTAAATACTTTAATGATGTTCACATGTTCAAGAATTTTGCCATAACTAAACCAAATCTTTGCATTTGTTGGGTAAGATCACTATGGTAGTAGAGTCCTGAACACAGGATGTGTGCCATGTACCCTTACATTGTGCCCATTAGGTGGAAGCACACCAATGCCCCTTCTTGTTTCTCTCTCCCTCCTCTGTCCTCTCTCTCTCCATCTCAAATTGAGTTTTTCTCTTATGTGGGTGTGTATTGCATTATCTACTGGCTTTGTATTAGTATTAAGTACATTTGTATACTTGCTTTTTCATTCTTATGATACTTTACTAAGATGAATGTGTTTAATCTCCATCCAGATAAACACAAATGATGTAAAACCTCCATTTTTTTTTTTGGCTGAATAGTACTCCATGGTATCCAAATACCAGAGTTTGTTAATCCATTCTTGGGTTGATGAGTACTTGGATTGTTTCCACAGCTTGGTAATTGTGAACTGAGCTGCAATAAACATTCTAGCTCAAATGTCCTGTGGTAAAATGATTTTTTTCTTCTGGGTAGCTACCTAGTAATGGAATTGCAGGATCAAATGAAAATTCACCTTTTACTTCTTTGATAATTGTTCCCAATCTTATGTAGAGTGTAGACAATGACTGAACTTTTCTTTTCTTTTTTTTTACTCAAGATAAGAAATGGAAGTATCTCTGAATGAGTTGCAAGACTATAGCTGGATATAGTTGGATACAGGAGGGTATTTTAAGGCCAGGCTCTGCATAAAAGTGGTGTATGACTCTGGGCAAGTAAGTTCTTCTGAGCTACGATTTTGTCTTATAAAAAGAAACAGAAAAAATGAAGGCTTTATTATCCAATGTACTCAGCACATCTATGAAACCTACTTATATTTACTCACACTTTTTTATTTCTCTCTCAGTAAAGGAGAGAAATGGAGTGGGAAGGGAGGGGAGGGAAGAGGCTTGATAGATGGAGGGTAAGAGGCACAACCACACCTATAGAGCATATTGGAAGGGTACAAGTCCAAACTGTCAAGTGTAGAACATAAATGTCTTAACATAATAATCAAATAAACGTGGTGAAAATTATGTTTATTGGTTTGGAGTAACCATGTCAGATTGTATATAAAAAGATCAACACATTAGGCCAGCACCTGTGGCTCAAGGAGTAGGGTGATAGTCCCATATACCAGAGGTGGTGGGTTCAAACTCTGCCCTGGCCACACACACACAAACACACAAATGAACACATTGTACCCCACATATGCATGAATGTATTCATGATCTATACAGCTGAAAAAAATTAAGGCTTTGGATTGGAATATCAAAACATTCTCTGGCATTTGTAAATCTGCAACTTGGGAAATTTGGTTACTTAACATAGAGCTGCTGTACCTTTGGTGTGCATGAGCAAAAAGAAAGGAGAAGGGATGAAATGGGAATTTTTCCTTACAGCAAAATTTACAGTTAAGTCTTATCATGTGGGCATGTAACTGTTATGTGACCTTGACAAGTGATTAAATCTATGCTTCCTTAAACTTAGGAGGAACTGTCAGTGACACCTACCACATATGTTAATTGTGAAAAGCAGCACAGTGCACAGTGAGTACAGTGTGACATTAACTGCTCTCCTGACAAACACACACACACACATGTCCTCTGGGCTACACATACTGCAGAGCTCTCACTGGCAGCTTACAGTTTGTGGAAAACTCCTAGCTTTCAGCTTATTGGAAGACTATTGCTGACTGATGTGCTCAAGTTCTAAAAAATAAGCAAGTCCATTTCAGGTCTGATGATCAGCTTTGACTAGTGGAATGAGCTAAGATCCAGGGAAAATATGAGGCCCAGATAGCAGAGGGGGATGGAACGCTGTTTCCGTGTCTTAGATCCATTCTCAGCTCAAGTACATGCTCTTTTGTGTAATGATCCTAGGTCTGTCTTTGTAAAGAGTAAAGTCAAGTTGACGTTAGAAGAAATATTATTCTCTGCAGGAAACCAGATACTAGATTTCCTTCAAAGAAGAAACTTTCCTATAGGATCAATGTCAAAAGAAAATTGAATGATATCTGCAATGAATTGTCTTTGGCTTCAGGTAATTCAGAAGAAAAGAGATTCTCCTAAATGATGACTGAGCAGTAACTGTCATTCAGAGACTTAATGTCTGAATATTTCTTCCTGTTATCTCCATCTTTGATGTAGGTTTAAATTTTGTTAAACAAATTCTTAAAATGGTAACCACATGCCAGACACTGTTCTAAATTGTGGCATATATACAGAGAATAAGACTAAAATAGCTTATTTAATCCTTGGGATTAATGAGGTAAATACTATCATTTTTCTTTTTCAGGTGAAGACACTGAATGTTCAAGAGAGTTAACTTACACAAGGTCAAATTACCTTGGTGCTATGGTTCCAAGGCAGGCAGTGTGACCCTGGAATCTACAATATTAACTATCACAAAATTTTGCGTTTCAAATTTATAAAGTAGAGAAAAATCAACTAACATCAAAATGGTTGACATTCCACTCTACATAGCATTCTTACCTGAATTTTCAATTACTATGTTTAAAATATCATAAGAGTTCTGTGTGTGTCAGTTTGAGGAATATTTTTTTCTCTGGGAAATGGAGTGATGGGACTACTTTGTTCTCTTTCTAGGGTTTGTGATAGGAGGCATAGGTGCAATATCCCCACTTAGCTTACTGCTAAGTATTTAGGATTATCAAGGTCAATGTACACATATTAGATGGCTAATAAAATAAATATAACAATATCGGGTGTTCCTGAGGATTCAGGATAATGTTGCTGATGAGAATGAATGAAAAATGATGTAGCTGCCCTAGGGATAAGATTTTAGCAGTTTCATAGTGTTAAACACTGAATGATGTGGCCAAGCAATCCCACTCCTAGTAAGCAAATGTGGTGAAGTCAAAGAAGTCATTTGGAAAAGGCTACTGCATGGTTCCATTATGTGATGCTCCTGAAAGGTGAAGTATAGGGACAAAGAGCAGTTTTGAGTGGTCAAGGTGGGGAAGGGTGATTATAAAGGGAAAGGACAGGGATGGGTTCTGGGGGGTGCGGGTGTCAATCTTCACTATATCCTAATCATATTGGTGGTCACAAAATCTATATGTGTATTAAAACGCATATAACAGTGCACCCAAATAAACATTCTTACTGTATATTAATATTAAAAAAGAAAAGGAAAAAAAGAATAAGATGATGTACCAATTTGACTGAAATATCTTTGTAAATATCTTTATTTTTAGCCAGACACAGAAAGATAAATACTGTATGAATTGACTCACCTGAGGTCCCTAGAGTAGGCAAAATCATATAGACAGAAAGGAAAATGGGGATTGCCAAAAATGTCAATGCTATATATCCTACTGCAATAAAAAAGAGGCTTTTTTCCATCAGAAAAGAAGATTTACAGAATTGTGTTTGTAGAAAGCTTAAACAAACAAGTTTTAAAAGCAGAAAGCTGAGGTCCCCAACACACTCTACAGGCAACACCACTGTTGGTGAACTGCTTATCCTCCAATCCACTGAGCATTTCTTGTGCATCAAGGACGTTGCTTGAAAGGCTGGGGCAGAGAGAAGAAGGGGCACTGCATCCCTGGTCCCAAGGCTATGCTGCTTAGAGATGGCAGGGACCTGTCCAGCCACCCTGCAGATGCACAACACTGGGTTCTAAGCTCAAGTCCTCCTACCACCATTTTGGTCTCCAAGAAGCCTCACTCCCATTAACATCCAAATGCAAACTGAAGCTTCTAGGCACATAGCACCAATAAACTTCAAGGACAAACACAGTCTGACTCACCCAAATTTCATATCAGATGTATTTCAGCAATAATTAAAGTTTGTTTAAACTCTGTGGTTGAGTTTAGAAATCACAATTTGCATCTCAATGCTAATAACAACATCACAAAGATTATGCCAGATAAACACAATGTAAACAGATCTGAATGTCTCCACATTCTTGTTGTGAGCCATATTCCTTTATATACGGGAATGAAAAAAACTAGTAAACAATCTGAATAAACCTCACTTACACTAGGCTCTTTCTTTCTCTATGGTTAGAAGCACTAAACTTACTAGCTGTTCCCAACCACACTTCCGAACCTGTGTCCATGGTTTTGCAAATGTGTACTGTTTGTCAACTGTTACCATTCCAGAACATCCCAGTGAGGACAAGGACTGACCCAGGGAATATTATCAAGCTACCATCTCCCAAATCTCTTGTGTCTGACAGATTTGTCCCTCAAGTCAGGGAAAAAATTAAAAGGGAAGATAAGATTGAGAGAAGGTCAGTAGACCTCTGCCATTTAGTTACTGGAGACCTTCTCCCACTAAAGAGTCCATACTGACTGGGTCAATTAGTTCAGAACTCCTAACCTTGGCCAATCAGCCAAGGACCCTCTCAGGTGATGACTTGGTTGTAATGGGAAGGGTTGATTTTCTTCTTCCAGTTATTGTTCATGGGGGGTGGGATGTACTAGTTGCTCAAATTTCTCCACAGCTAAGACTTCACCTAAGTCACTGACCCACTAGGATCCAACAAGACAGAACCAGCTGAATACAAGACAGAGACACCCCACAAGACCAAGCAGGTTTCCTCAGCCTCAGACTGTAATACTGTATGGGTCCTTTGCAAATCTATAGGGGAAAAAGTTGCAGTCAACAGTCCTAGAACCTTAACAAAGGGCTGGTTAACCACAACTCTAGGAACTCCCAGTCTAATTTCACCCTACCTGCCAATCTAGCAAATGATAAAAAGCAATCATGAGGTGGAATCAGTGGAAAACTCTGGTAACATAATTAATCAGAGTAGATTATCTCCCCCCAAGGAATGATATGGCAGAAACAGCACAAGATCTCCTTCATAAACAAATAGCTGAGATGTTATAAATCGAGTTCAGAATTTGGATAACAAATAAGATGAACAGAAAGGGGGTAGAGGTGGAATTAAAATTTCAAGGAGTAATTCAAATAATGTCTCAAGAATTCAACGAATTCAAAGACAAAATCACCAAAGATTTTGACACATTGAGGCAAGAACTTGCATCCCTCAAAATCTGAGAAATACAGTAGAAGAAAGCAGGCAGAAGAAAGGATCTCTGACATTAAATACAAAGGTTTTGAACACTCCCAAATGCTCAAAGAGGAAAAAATGTGGAAAACAAAAATGGATCATTCTCTCAGAGAGCTCTGGGATAATTTCAAGAGATCTAATATTTACCTTATAGGAATTCCTGAGGGCGATGACATTGCTGAGAAGGATCCAGATGCTTTGCTTCATGAAATAATAAGAGAGAATTTTCCAGACATTCCAAAAGATTTTGAAATTCAGATAGCAGACAGATTCAGAACACTGGCACGACTCAACCCAAATAAAAATTCTCATAGACACATTATAATTTGCTTTGCCAAAGTTAATATGAAGGAGAAAATTCTGCAAGAAGCCAAACATAAGAAAACCACAACCTACAATGGGGAAAACATTAGCATGACAGCATATCTCGGTGCTGAAACCTTTTAAGCAAGAAGAGGATGGTCATTGACATTTACTGTCGTTAAGCAAAATCACTTTCAACTCTGTATCCTGTATCCAACGAAACTTAGTTTCATTTATGATAGAGAAATTAAATACATTAATGACATGCACATGTTGAAAAAATTTGTCACAACTAAACCAGCTCTCCAGGATATTCTCAGACTTATCCTCCATAATGAACACCACAATCCTCCAGCATCAAAGTACACTTCCTCAGAATCTTTTGATCAAATTCCAATGTCCACGGTGGCAAAAGAATTTAAAATGTACAATGTACTTTCAAGAAACTCAATATCCAAAATATGACCAAGCTTATCAATACTTTCAATTAACATGAATGGCTTAAATTGCCCTCTAAAGAGGCACAGGTTGGCAGACTGGATACAAAAACTCAGGCCAGACATCTGTTGTGTTCAAGAATCTCATCTTACCTTACAAGATAAACATGGACTCAGGGCAAAGGGATGGGGTTTTATAATTCAGGCAAATGGCAATCCAAAAAAAGCAGGTGTTGCAATCTTATTCGCGGATACAATAGGCTTTAAACCAAAAAAATGAGGAAAGATAAGAATGGTCACTTCACAATTTTAAGGGTAACACTCAACATGTGAGTTTCAATTATTAACAATTAGGCACTCAACCACAATGTGCCTCAATTTAAAAGAGAGACTCTAACAGACATGAGAAATTTCTTCCAGCACTGTAATAGTCAAAGATTTTAACACCCCTTTGGCAGTGTTGTATAGATCCTCCAATAAGAAGCTAAGCAATGAAATTTTAGACTTAAACTTAACCATTCAACAATTAGATTTAACAGACATCTACAGAACATTCCATCCTAACAAAACTGAATAAAAATTCTTGTCATCAGCCCATGGAACATTGTCTAAAATTGATCACATCTTAGGTCACAAATCTAACATTATCAAATTTAAAATCATAGAAATTATTCCTTGTATTTTCTCAGACCATCATGGAATAAAAGTTGAACTCAGTAACAACTGGAATCTGCGTACTCATACCAAAACATGGAAACTAAATAACCTTATGCTGAATAATAGCTGGGTCATAGGTGAGATTATGAAGGAAATTACCAAATATTTGGAACAAAGTGAAAATGAAGACACGAACTATCAGAAACTCTGTAATACTGCAAAGGCAGTCCTAAAAGGGAAATTTATAGCACTGTAAGCCTTTCTCAAAAGAAAGGAAATGGAGGAAGTTAACAACTTAATGGGACATCTCAAGCAACTGAAAAAGGAGAAGAAGCCCAAAACCCAGGAGAAGAAAAGAAATAACCAAAATTAGAGCAGAATTAAATGAAATTGAAAACAAAATGATTAATGATACATCAATAAATCAAAAAGTTGGTTTTGTGAAAAGGTAAGTACAATAGAAAAATGTTGGATAATCTAAGTATGAAAAAAAAATAAAATCTTTAATCTCATCAATCAGAAATGGTAAAGATGAAATAACAATAGACTCCTCAGAAATTAAAAAAATCTTTTATGAATATTTCAAGAAAATTTACTCTCAGAAATATAAAAATCTAAAGGAAATTGTCCAATACTTGGAAGCACGCCACTTACCAAGACTTAGCCAGAAGGAAATGGAAATGTTGAACAGGCCAATATCAAGTTCTGAAATAGCATCAACTATACAAAATTTCCCTAAAAAGAAAAGCCCAGGACCAGATGGCTTCATGTTAGAATTCTACCAAATCTTTCAAGAGGAACCAAAACTTATAGTACTCAACTTCTCCAAAATATAGAAAAAGAAGGAATACTACCCAACACATTCTACGAAGCAAACATCACCTTGATCCCTAAACCAGGGAAAGACCCAACAAGAAAAGAAAACTATAGAACAATATCACTAATGAATATTGATGCAAAAATATTCAGTAAGATCCAAACAAACAGAATCCAGCAACACATCAAGCAAATTATACACCATGGCCAAGTGGGCTTTATCCTAGGATCTCAAAGCTGGTTCAATATATGTAAATCTATAAATGTAATCTAGCACATAAACAAATTGCAACAAAAGACCATATGATTCTCTCAATGGATGCAGAAAAAGCTTTTGATAATATCCAGCATCTCTTCATGATCAGACTACTTAAGAAAATTGGTATAGAAGGGACATTTCTTAAACTGATAGAGGCCATTTACAGCAAACCCACAGCCAATATCATATTGAATGGAGTTAAATTGAAATCATTCCCACTCAGATCAGGAACCAGGAAAGGTTGCCCATTGTCTCCATTGCTCTTTAAGATTGTAATGGAAGTTTTAGCCATTGAAATTAGGGAAGAAAATGTGATCAAGTGTATCCACATAGGCTCAGAAAAGATTAACCTTTCACTCTTCACAGATGATATGATTGTATATCTGGAAAACACCAGGGATTCTACTACAAAGCTTTTAGAAGTGATCAAGGAATACAGCAATGTCTCAGCATACAAAATCAACACTCATAAATCTGTAGCCTTTATGTATACCAACAATAGCCAAGTGGAAAAAACAGTCAAGGACTCTATCCCTTTCACAGTAGTGCCAAAGAAGATGAAATATTTGTTAGTCTACCTAACAAAGAACGTGAAAGATCTCTATAAGGAGAACTATGGAACTCTAAGAAAAGAAATTGCTGAACATATCAACAAATGGAAAAACATACCATGCTCATGTTTGGGAAGAATCAACATTGTTAAAATGTCCATACTACCAAAAGCAATATATAATTTTAATGCAATTCCTATTAAAGCTCCATTGTCATATTTTAAAGATTGTGAAAAAGCAATACATCATTTTATATGGAATCACTAAAAAATCTTGAATAGCCAAGACATTACTTAGAAATAAAAAAAAAAAGCAGGAGGAATCATGTTAGCAGACCTCAGACTGTACTATAAATTGATAGTGATCAAAACAGCATGGTACTGGCACCAAAACACAGAGATAGCTGTATGGAACAGAATAGAGAACCAAGAGATGAACCCAGCTACTTACTGCTATTTGATCTTCCACAAGCCAATTAAAAACATTCAGTGGGGAGAAGACTCGCTGTTTAACAAATGGTGCTGGGAGAACTGGCTGACGATCCATAGAAGACTGAAATTGAACCCACACCTTTCACCACTAACGAAGATAGACTCACACTGGATTAAAGATTTAAACTTAAGACATGAAACTATAAAAATTCTAGAAGATAGTATAGGGAAAACTTTTGAAAGAATCAGCCTGGGTGAATACTTTATGAGGAAGACCCCCCAGGCAATTGAAGCAGTACCAAAAATACACTACTGTGACCTGATGAAACTAAAATGCTTCTGCATGGCCAAGAACACAGTAAGTATAACAAGCAGATAGCCCTCAGAAAGAGAAAATATTTGCAGGTCATGTCTCTGACAAAGGTTTAATAACCAGAATCCACAGAGAACTCAAATGTATTAGGAAGAAAAGAACAAGTGATCCCATCTCAAGATGGGCAAAGAACTTGAAGAGAAACTTCTCTAAAGAAGATGGGCGCACTTGAAAAAATGCTCACTATCCTTAATCATCAGAGAAAATCAAACCAAAACAACTTTGAGATATCATCCAACGCCTGTAAAATTAGCCCACATCACAAAATCCCAAAACCAGAGATGCTGGTGTGCATGTGGAGAAAAGGGAATACTTCTACATTGCTGGTGGGAATGCGTTCCTTTTGAAGGACGTTTAGAGAATACTCAGAGATCTAAAAATAGACCTGCCATTTGATCCTATAATTCCTTTACTTGGTATATATCCAGAAGACCAAAAATCACATTATAACAAAGATATATGTACCAGAATGTTTATTGCAGCCCAATTCATAATTGCTAAGTCATGGAAGAAGTCCAAGTGACACAAGTTTTTTTTAAGTTGCATCAATCTAAACCACTTTTTCTTTTTTTTTTTGAGACAGAGTCTCACTTTGTTGCCCTGGTGGAGGCTATGGCATCATAGCTCACAGCAACTTAGGTTTGCAAAAAAATTAAAGAAATGTGTACATGTACATCATCAGGATGTCAACCTGATACCCTTGAGAACTAGGCAGGCCAGGGAATCGCGGGGACAGGAGGTCAGTAGCTGCCGAGGTGTGCTTGGCCCAGGATGTGAGTGGGGGTTGGATGTGGTCAGAGAGGGGTGCCTCTATGACCCTCAGCTCACTCTGGTTCAGCCTGGACAGGAGCAGGAGTGGAGTTGGCAGGAGGTGGAGTGTGGGGGGCAATATTGGGGAGAGCCTGGGTGCCCCAGACCCCAAGACAGTGGCTTTAGGTCCATACTCACTTTCACAGCTGTTCATTATTTGTGAAGGAAACATAAGCCACAATTTCAGAGTTGAGTCTGTGATTATTAAAAACTACACAAAGTTAAAAGTCCAAGCACCCTCAGTCCCTCTGACATAACTACTCCATAATTTTTGACTCTAAAACAGTGTTACATCAAAAATGTTAAAAATGAAGAAACAAACAAACAAAAAAATCACAAACATGTTGCATCCACATCCCAATAACACTGTGGGAACTCAGAACTGTGAAATGCCAATTCAGTTACACTCTGTGTCAAATCATGCCTCCAAGAGAAATGTAGGGAAAATGCTGCTGACTGTCTTCTTATCTAACCTCAAGATTTCCTTCACAAATAACAGAACAGCTATGAAAGTGAGTATGTACACGTTATTAACACATCTGACTTAATGAGATCCCTCCTCTTGAGGGCATGAAATGTTCCCCAGTGTCAGAATATTACCACTAGGGAATAATCTAATGCTGTAAAAGGGCTATTTATTTCCCCTTAGACCTCACAGCAAACCCATTACTCTAAAGATGGCCCTGTTAGCCCCCTAGGAGGAAAATGACAGCCCCAAGGGGGGAAATGGTTCTGCTCTTTGGAAGAACAAACAGCATCCCAGACTCAAATCTTTTTTGAGTATTAAATATTTTCAAAGTGATGTGAATATATGAGGTTCCTTCTAAAGGCCTTCTCATTTGGCTAATTATTTATTTAGAAAGCCTTATGTCTCAGAGAGAAAAGGAAAGAGATGAAGAATGCTGAGTTCAATAAATTTCTGTTTTGGAGAATGGGTCAGGTCTAAGGTCATCTTGGTTAAAATCTGACCCCACCTTCAGATGACAGCTTAGACATCTCTCCAGCAATGCTTTCCTGAGTCCTTGAGACAGCATTGAGGACCCTCCCCACTTCGAGGACTCAGAGCTCCTTCCAGCACATCTAGCCTCTGCTACCCATCACAGTGCCAGAGTTTCTTAAGGGCAGGGCTGGGTCTGTCTGGTTTGCCTTTGAATCCTGAGTACTTAGCTAGGTACCTGTACAGAGATGGCATTATTACACTTGTCAAACAAATACATTTTCTTTTCTTTTCTTTTCTTTCTTTCTTTCCTTCCTTCCTTCTTTCTTTCTTTTTTTTTTTTTTTTTTGAGACAGTTTTGCTTTGTCACCCTTGGTAGAATGCTGTGGCATCACAGCTCAAAGTCTTGGGCTTTAGCAATTCTCTTACCTCAGCCTCCCTAGTAGCTGGGACTGCAGGTGCCCGCCACAACGCCTAGCTTTTTCTTTTTTTTTTAGAGGTGAGGTCTTGCCCTGGCTCAGGCTGGTCTTGAACTCCTGAGCTCACACAACCCACCCACCTATCTCTGCTTCCCAGAGTGCTAAGATTATAGGCATGAGCCACCATGCCAGGCCAACTTTTTAAAATGACATTCATAAAAACAAAATTGACAAGAGCCAATAGGGGGGCTATATGATCCACGAATTCACATTGCAGAGTAACTTCTGCTGTGAGCACAGCACCCAGAGAGGAAGACTGGAAGAACTTTATGCAAAATTGCAAGGGCTGGGATTCACCTTGAAGCTTCTAGTTGTGATAATTCCTTTCTTTAAAACAGACATTTTTGTTAAAGTGGGATTATGTTTAATAGGGAGGTGGTTCTTGTTTGCAGCCGTCATTGTTGTTTGGCAGGCCTGGGCTGGAGGGGGGTGGTTCTTAATAGGAGCCACAGCTTATCAGCTCTGGCAGCATTGACTTCTAGTGAGGTGGCTCATTCAGCACACACTGGGAATAACTTAAAAAAATGATGAGTGCCATTTCAGGATGATTGTACAAAAGGGCCAGGAAAAGGGATGGTGTGCACAGGAATCATTTCCCTGTTTGAAAATGAAGTTCAAAGGGGAAGGATGGAACGTGGCAGGGAGTGCTAGGGTGTGGACGTGAGGGGTGCCACTCGGCTGGCTGCTCTGCAGCCAGCTGTGGTGTGGTGTCTTGAGGCCCCATCCCAAGAGTAGTGGCCTGGCCCAAACCCCAAGTAGCCATGCTAAAAGAGTGCAAGAGTATCCCAGGGCTGAGCATTAACAGCGGTGCCAGTGTTTAGTTTGAAATCCTGCTCGGCCCCAGGTCAGTACTGGAAAGTGACATTCTCAGGACAGCAGAGGTTCTGAGCTGAGACTGGGGGTTTAGGGCCCACATCAGGTCAAGATCACAGCCTGGCCCCAGCCCAGGAACACCCAGGCACAGTGGAGCTTCAACCCCTTGAGTTGTTTTGATGAGATCAAATCAGCAACCGGGGAGGCTGAGCTGAGAAGAGACAGTGCCACAGCAAGGGCTCATTATGGCAAAAGGTTCGATTTAGGGTCTGACTTGCGATATCACCTCTTAAAGTCATTAACTTTAGAGTCAAGCCTACAACCTCATGACACGTGGAAAGCAAAAGCTTTCATGGTACTGGTCTCTAGCTGGACCTAAAAGTGACCCCAGAATTAGTGGCACCCTGGGGACAGATCCCAGAATTAGTGGCACCCTGGGAAGCCTTGCTGCATGTGGCAGCAAGCTACATTACGGTGCACAGGTAGCTAAGGTCAGGGCAGCACAGGTCCCCAAACCACCAGGGTGGTGTTTATTCCACACCATCACTCTAGAGACACCGTCTCTCACCCTTGGAGAAAAGGGCTTTTCTTGGGGGTACCTTAGGCCCTTTCTTGTGGACGTGGAGATGGTATGGAACTAGCATTGCTTTCTATTGAAAAAGAAATTGGAAACTAATTTTGTTTTGCTTTGGGGTAAAATGAAGACTAGTAATTGGACCTTTTGTTATCTTTGTCTTGATTGTCCATTTTTGTAAGAAAGTAGATACTAAGCAAAATACAAGTGGATGTAAGAAATCTGCCTAACTCAGCAAAGTCTCTAAAAGTAAATACAGCACTAGAAACAGAAAATCCCTAAGATCACACGCCACGCCTGCCTGCGCAGGGGGCTGCTGGCAGCCACAGCCAAACCCAGGGTCCCCTCCCCGGGAAGCAGGCCACACACCCAGCTCAGCACTCTCGAAGCCTGTCTTACCCAGTCTAGATATGGCAATCACACCACACCATTCAACACATTTAAAATATTTAGTAGTTTTGGAAATCATTAACTTTTAAAAATTGTGGGAAAACATATACAACACAGAATTTGCTATCTCAACCACTTTAGAGTTGTACAATTTGGTGACTGTAATTAAATACACTCTCGAGATTGTACAACCTTCCCACCATCTGTTTTCACACCATTGTCGTCACCCTAAACCAAAACTCTGTCCCTATGAGTCTGCCTACTCTAGGTAGTTCATATAAGTAGAGAATTTGTCCTTTTGTGTCTGGCTTATTTTACTGAGCCAAGGTTCATATAGCATGTGTCCGAACTTCATTCCTCATTATGGCTGAACATTAAAGAGAAGCTGGTCATTTAACACTTTTGACACCAAACATGTGGATTTTTCCACATGAAGCAGTTCTCCAGTTCTCTGCAGACAGCCACTGGGTATCCTGCACTTTAGCTTGATACCAACACCAACTACGCTAAGTTGCCCGGGCCTCACATGCCAACGGCTCAGTCTCACCGGGTCACGCCCATGTCGCATGCCACAAACAGCAGACCTCCACTATAAATTGGAGGTTCCTATGACTTCCTCTTGGGGATCATCAATTTGCTAGGACAGCTTACAGAACTCAGGGAGACACTTTCCCCAGGTTTATCAGTTTTTTATAGAGGACACAGCTCAGGAATGACTGAGCGGCAGACTCAGAGAGAAGGCACAGGAAAGACAGCTCATGTGCCAGCCGCTCAGGATGCTCCGAGCCCGGAAGCTCTCTAAACCCTGTCCTTGCTGAGGGCTGCGATGCCTCTGTGCATAGACGAGATTGATGAAATCACTGCCCATAGGCTGACACACCAGCCCATTCCCTCCCTGGAGATTGAAGTGGGGCTGACAGTGACCTGGTTGGTCCCAGCCCCGCCAGGGGGTTATCTAGCCATCGGCCCACAGACCAGCACTTCAGAGATTATAAGGATTTGGGCAGCCATGTGCCGGGAAATGGGACACAGACCAAATATTTGTTTCTTATTATGTCAGAGCCATTCTGTGTGTTTCATGGTTTGTTTATTGACTGACTCATCTACAAGTGGACAGTTGTTTCCACTGCAAAGCCAATGGGAACTCGGAAGTCCTGCTGAGAATTCAACTCTCAAAAGGCATATACATTGCAGAAAAGCAAACGTATTTAACGTGTACATGCAGAAGCCTTCAGAATGAAGACCCAACTCCCTAGGGGGATGCTTATACACCATCTTGAGGTTACAGAAAGAAGGGGAGCTGGATCCTGGAAAAATAGGTTATGGAAGGGGGAGAAAAGGATCCATTGGGGGCAGTAAATGATCACTAGGGAGGAGTCAATGGGCTTTAAGAGCATACAATGGTCTGGGACTAGGTCTGTGGGGTCCACAAAGCAGACAATGGTCTGTGACAAAGGTCTGTCCAGGTTTGTTGACAGACTTTAGTCTTCCCTCCTGTGATCTGGGTTCGGTTAATGTAAACTCAAGGAAGGGACCAGAGGTAATTGTTTTTCTTCCTTGGCAGGTCCACACTTTAGGCAGATAAGGAACTTCAGAGAACAACTTCATCCTGTGCTTTAGGAGGGATGGTGAGGGGGTCAGAGGGACCTTGGGGCTTCAGCTCAGCATGTCAGAGAATCACATTTGGGGGTATCTGGGTGGTGCTGAGCCTCAACACCACCTTCCGGTTACAAAGACTAATGCTACTATTCATGTACAAGTATCTGTTGGAGTTCTTATTTTAGTATCTTTGGAGTATATCCCTAGGAGTGGAATCGCTGGGTAATATGGTAATTCTATGTTTAACTTTTGAGGAATCTTCAAACTTTTCCACAGTGGGTGCACCATTTTATACCCCACCAGCAAAGCCCAGGGTCCATTTTTTCCACATCTTCACCATTTTCTAAATGAAAAAATGTATTATAACCATCCTAATCCTCACTGTGATTTTGGTTTGCATTTCTCTAATGACTATGATGATGAGCACCTGTTTATGTGCTTATGAGCCATTTGTATATCTTCTCTGGAGAAATGTCTGTTCAAGTCCTTTAGCCTTTATTAAATTTGGTTGTCTTTTTGTCATCAAGTTGTAGCAGTTCTTTGTTTTTTAAAATGTATTAAGATCTTACTAGATATATGATTCCCACTATTTTCTTCCATTCTACAGGTTGTCTTTTGTTTTCTTGGTACCTTTCAGTGGGACTTAAATACATGTCAGTCATCAATTCAGTAAATTTTCTCTCAGTACTAACTAGCCACTGCAGAGCAAATATGAAAGAAAGTATAAAATCATTCAGATTGTCCTAATGAATTTTTCAAACTCTTCAATGGATATGACATCTTGAATGAACTATTGACATTTTGTATTTGCCAATATGTACGTGAAGATCAAGACCCCAGCTCTGCTCCTGCCCCAGAACCCAACATCAGAATGGGAAGGGCTTTTCTGCCTTGTCCCAAATCTGTTTCTCTACCTTCACTCTACGGTGCTCCCAAACTAGCCTTGGGGATCCCTGCAATAAAGGGAGAACTTTTTTTCTGTTTTTGTTTTTGAAACAGAGTCTCACTATATCACCCTAGGTAGAGTGCCATGGCGTCACAGCTCACAGCAACCTTAAACTCTTGGGCTTCAGCTATTCTCTTGTCTCAGCCTACCGAGTAGCTGGGACTGTAGGTGCCCGCTATTTTTGTTGTTTTTGTTGTAGTTGTCATCGTTGCATAGCAGGCTGTGGCTAGGTTTGAACCCTCTAGCCCTTGTGTATGAGGCTAGCGCCCTAACCACTGAGCTATGGGTGCCAAACTGGGAGAACATTTTTTGATATTTTTACATTATAATTTTCAAGAAGAAAGAATTTTTCATCCTTTCCCCTGTATTGTTTTCAGTCTGTTGGCACCTAGACTCTCCCTCCCACCTTTCCAGTGGCTTTTGTTTTCAGTTTTAATCCTGACTCAAACCTAGTCGTTTTCTTCTTTCTTTATTTTCCCCCTCCCCCTACTGAAGTATGAAAGTACCCTCCACTAAACTTATAAAGTTGATTCTTCTTTAAAAGATGTATTCTTAGCAGGGGAACTCAGAAAAGAAGTCCTTTTCAGGGACTCTGGCATCTGTTAACAAAAGAAATTCATAAAAATATTAACTATTTTAATGCACGAGGAACAAGCCATTCAGTGGGTTCCTTTAGACTGGTACGAATATAATACCACCATGAATTTACTGTATGGAGTGCCTTTGGTATTATGTCCTCAAATGTGTTATAAGTATTTTCATATCACACTACAGACAACAAGCCAACATCCGTATTTGTAATGTGGAAAATAAATCCCTGGGGAATAATCTGCCTTTAAGGGGTCATACAGAGAACCGGCCCACAGATAAACGTGAGACTTTGGGTTTAGAACCCCTGGTCTTATAAACATGCCTTGCTCATGGTTATTAAAGTAAGTAGACTGCAAGTCAGCAACTGGGGGCCACAGTGAGGGCAGAGGAAAGGCGGTCGGAGCTAAGGGCCAGGCCGTTGCCGCTGGGTGAGGACTTCCTCCCTCGCACAGATTTTTGACCACATAATTCTTGACTTCTGGGGTAGCTTTGGATTGCAGCTGGGAAAGATAAAAGCAGAGACTGGAAGGAATTTGTGGCTTCATAAAACTGGTATCCTGGGATATCCCAGTTTCCCTGATTAGATCATTGCAAATTATATACATGTATCAAAATGGCACATGTACCTCCAAAATGTGTAAACTACAATATATCACTAAAACACCAATAAGTAAATAAATACAAACTAAAAATAAAACTGGTATCTTGAAAAGTGCCAGACTCTGAGGCCATAATCTCATCTCATGCTCACATGGCTTTCTGTGTTATTTTCTAGCCCTTTGGAGCCATGACCCACAGAAAGAAACATTTTCTACCGTGGGGAACACAGACACAGGTCTGCACCCAGGCACACAGTCCTGTGAACCACACTCACAGGTATCTGAAACAAAAAACGTTTACGAAACAATCTTTACCTTACAATAGGTCACGCACTGTCCTTTTAACTCTATTTTAATTATTTAGAAAATTCTGGCTAGGGCCCCCACAATTAATTTCAAAGCCCACCAGTAGGCAGCAAAGATCTTGCAGATCACGAGGCTGCCCTTGCCCGTCAAGCTGGGAACCCCCGGAGGTCTCCTCCTACTGCTCGGCCCAGTGTCCGTTCTGGGCTGTGCTTTGGAAAGCCACCTGACTTCCCAGACTTCGGCGTCATTTCTGAGACGCTGCAGATGAGAACGGGGGTCCCTTCCCACGTGTCCCCTGTCTCTTGAGCTCGGGATTCATAGGCAATGCAGAGTGCAGGTGATGCCTCACGGGGGACCCAGCCCAGCTGCAGAGACACTGTGAGTGGCGGAGTCGTGTCACTGTGACCCTTTCTGCCTTGGGGCTTACATTCTTTTTAAGGAGGAATTTCTGTGAACTATTTAGGTGCCTAATGCTTCTGATCAAGGGGATGTTTATGGGCATTGGGCTTTCCAGACCTTGGTGAGGTCTGTCCCACCTGAGGGAAGCAGGCTTAGTGCTGGGGGACGGGGACGCTGCCGTGTATGACCCTCAGTGCTGGCCTCTGCCACCGGCAGCTGGGGCGGCTGTGGCCAGACAGCGTTGCTGAGTGCACAGCCATGGAGCTGAGCCCACACTTGACCTCCTTCCCTGCCATCACAGCCACTGTGTTCACTGACGATGAAGGGGGTCTGGGGAAGGAGGCTGACTGGTGGCCACGGCAAGGGTCATCCTAAGCATGTGGTGATTCAAGTTCCCCTCTGCTCAGGCCACCTTTAAAAACCATTCACAAGGGGCACACGTATCTTCACGTTTTCTGCCCATTCAGAGGTCTGTTCACGTACATCGTCCCCAGATTTCCTTGTTACCAGTTTTCCCGTTGTTCCAAGTCACTGACCATCCAGCAAAACCACTGGCCACAGCCCAGGAACAGGAGTATAATGCCACATCTGGCCATTTCTCCTTACAGCAGAGGGAACACCAGGAGCGCTACTTGGCGCTAGGGACAGGAAGTTCAGTCTGTTGGAACTGCAGCTCTTGCCACGAACTGCTTCATGTCAACCATCACATAGGACCGTGTTGGGTCAGTGTCTCTGGTGTCCTGGAAGTTCCGTCAGTAACGGTCAAGGCCTGTTTGTCGTGGACCTGGAGCACTGGATTCCTCCCCAGGGAGGCAGCATCTTTGTCCAGTATAGTGACAAGACTTCAGATCAGAGAAGAGCCACCCGTCAGCCGGGTCTGAAACCACGAGGACAGAACATGAAAACCCTAAATAATACAGTCGCAGGGGCAAGTGTTTTTGTTGGCCAAACAGACATCATGAAAGTGGTAATCACACTGTGACTAAAAATACATATAGAGAAGGAATTTTGCTGAATTTTATTAGATTTGGAACACCTCCAAATGGAAATAGGGAAAGAGCTGGGAAACAAAGGTATTCATTACATAATGTCACTTGCATCTGTTTTTTAAAAAATCATGTTTGTTGCCAGGTGCCATAACTCATGCCTGTAATCCCAGCACTCTGGGAGGCCAAAGAGGGTAGATTGCTTGAGCTTAGGAATTCAAGACCAGCCTGAGCTAGAGCAAAACCTTGTCTCTAAAAAATAGCCTGGTGTTGTGGCAGGCACCTGTAGTCCCACCTACTCAGGAGGCTGAGGCAAGAGGATGGCTTGAGCCCAGGAGTTTGATGCTGCCATGGCATTCTACCAAGGGTGATAGAGTGAGACTCTGTCTCAAAAAAAAAAAATCATGTTTGTTTAATAATCTAGAATCCATAAGCTAAATGGAGGGGAGTAAAAATGTTTACAAATCAAAAATTATTGTAAAAAGAAGTCAGCATAAGCCCCTGGACTTAAAATCTAAGAACAAAGGCCTAAAAGCTATCAGAGTCAAGAGACTACTTTTCATAATTTATACCTCATTTGTTTGCAAAAAACTTCTAGTGTAACTTAAAACATTTAAGAGGCATCAGGCAAGAGTTAACCATTAAAATGGATATAGCCGTAGTGGGGGGAAGATCATTCATTGTTCCAGGAACCCTGGATCTATGGGGAATTTTACCTACATTTCTAATCCAAGGGCCTAAGTTATAAATATTCTCCCAGGTCTCTGACGAACTTCCCCACTCTCCTTTTAAAGTTCTTCTTTTTCAGCTCTCCTTCCCGTCTTTGCCTACAAATTCTCCCTCGGAACGTCTCGCCCACCTATGAAATTGTCAGCCAGCTGTGCCATTACCTCCCAAAGCGACTTCCCCAGTCCAGGCTGCACCTACACCCCCACCTGGTGGTTGCAGGGTCCTCAGGTAACACCAGGATCAACCCCACCTGCCACCTCCCGCCTTGCTTTCTGTCTTAACTTTCAGTAGGACCTGCCCCACCCTGTTTCCCAACAGAGCTGGAATCGCACTTCCTCCTCTTACATCTGAGTGACCATGGGACTCTGTTCCAACAGCACCCAAATAAGTCTACGTCGTCCGTCCCCTTCTCTAGCTCGGGAGCTGGTGGTTTTCTAGAGTCTGACCAAACTGGCCTCCCTAGCTGGCCTCCACAGCTCCAGATCTCAGCTGCCATCACCCCCGTCCTGAGCACCCCACAGGGAGTTCTGGAAACAGACCTCATGGCTCGTTCCCCAGCTCAGCTGTGTCCAACACACCATTGCTAATAGGATGACAGGACCTCCCTAATGCAGCCCCCAGTGTCCTTCCTGCAGGGGCCCTGTCTAAGAAGCTGGCCTCACTAAAGCTGCTTATCTCTAAGCATAGAAAAGATATTGTATTAACCATATATGAATTGTGTCCTTCAAACAGGTACTCCTGGGCATACCCTCCTCTCCAGTGGTCCAGGGACACCAAGACAGTTCTAGTTCCTGGGCTATGTGGTCAAGGTGAGGCCCTGGGGGTATCCCAGGCTTCCAGGGTGTCCACCCCTTCCCTTATGTCCCAGAACGGAAGGTGACAGATTCTCTGTTTTCAACATTTCCCTTTTTTTTGAGACAGAATTTCACTCTGTCACCCTGGGTAGAGTGCCATGATGCCATCATAGCTCACGGCAGCCTTGAACTCTTGAACTCAAACAATCCTCTCGCCTCAGGCTCCGAGTAGCTGGGACTACAAGTGCCTACCAGGACCCCCAGCTATCAACATTTCCCTTTTTACAGTTTACACCAGCATCCCCCCACCTCTAACCCTCGGTGCCTGGACTCTGCAGACATAACTGTCCATCTTATCTTTGTGGACAACCCTAGATCAGCAGGCTCCATCTGAGGGCTCCAGGTGGGCCATGGCTTCTTCAGTATCAAGGCACAAGGCGCAGAAGGTCACCTCTCCCTGTGGCTCCACCACTCTCTCCAGTCAATGGCACCCAGCTTCAGTGGTAGTGTCTGCTGTACTTCGAGGTTTAGTGAGCTGACTTGGGAATTTATCTGTGTTCTTAAAAGAGCAAGGAATAGAACTCCAGAAACTTCGGTCCACAGCCTATGGTTTCCCTCTTAACCCACCAAAAGGCTCCGAGGACTTTCTCCCACAAAACTGCAGGCCACCCTCCCCACTGGGGCTCCCCTGGCCGCTGGCACCCACCCTGCAGACTGCAATTGATCTGAATTCCATGAGGAGTGTTCCTGATGCCATTGGATACAGATGGGTCAGACATTAGGGATCATGTAAAGAAATCAAAATACCTCACAGAAAATCTAGGTCAGCGTTGGCAGAAATACCTGCGTACACCCAGGATTTGCTTCCTAGGTTTGTCACCGTGGATGCTGATTTCCTCCTCTCTGCCAAAGAGGGTGAATAAGAAGGAGGATCTTTTTAATAGTGTCATAACTTCTGGCTGACAACCTGTTGTCACACACTGATGCGGGCATCTGTGCCCTCCATGTCACCCTAGAGCTCCTCTTCCTGTGCTCTGGAGACAAGTAAAATACATTTTCTTAACCACTTCCCAGAATATCTAAGTGATTAAAGTTATGTCTGATAAAACAAACCATTTAACGTGAAACGTCATGTTGGTGGTGTTGCGTGTGATAATCAGAGGCACCTGGTGGGAGGTACAGTACAGATCAGGGGTGCTGGGAAAAGGCTGAGGTCTTTGAGGAAGGCACGTAGTTTTGCATGTCGCCTCCATCCTGGGTTCAGGATTGACTCAGAGGCATCAGTCACTTACTGACTCATGCACACACACACCCCTCTTGCAATATCTGCATTTTCCTAATCATGATCTTTCCCAACCAGATCCTTCTTCGGGGATTAATGGCTAGTATTAAAAAAAAAATTCTTTTTTAAATGGGCATCAGAGGGATACGGAATGTAAGCACCAAGTTCTGTTGGCCAAAAACAGGGAATAGGACAGTCTGGGGCTTGCCAATAAGAGAAGGGACAGAAGAAGATGTGGGATCAGAAGGTCAGCAATTCTATGATTTCCATGGCTGACCCGGGAACCAGACAGAAGACTGTTTTGTGAGTGCAGAAAGGCTCTGTAAGTGTGGTGTGACCTGAGGCAGAGGACACGTGAAGGGTAAGGGGGCCAGTGTCCCTCCCTGAGGCCTCCCTGAGGCCCTCCCAGAAGGGCCTTCCCTGACAACGTGGTCCACACAGGTAGCAAATGTGGCCACTGATCCAAGGAAGGACATCCTCCTCTCTGCCCAGTCATCTGCCTTCTGCTGCCCGATGACAGACCAGCGAAGGGAGACAGGGATGGGGAAGGCTTCCACAAGGCTCTTTCCAAAAGGTAGACAGTTTCACATTCTTTCTCCAAATCTTCCTATTTTGTCCTTTGAACTGTTGCTTTTTTTCCATACTGACAATTTCATCTCAATTTTGGCGATTCCCCAAACATCTCATTCTGAATTTCCCAACATCTTCCAGACACTTCTGCTTATCTGACAGGTAGTAAATCCTCATCATTCTCTTTGCCCTACAGAAGTTCTTCCCTCTTCCACACCGGTTTTCTCATCTCAGTTAACAGAACCATGATTCCTCTAATTCCTTCAGGTGAGAACCTTCGGGGCCAGGTTGGATTCACGTTTCCTCTTCATCCTGCATCTGGGATCCTGCATCCCTCAGCCCACCAAGGTCTTTCTCTAGAATCGCTCTCCTTTGTCTTCATTCCATCAACCTGGACTAAGTGTTTGGTGCCCCGCAGACCCACATCACTGAGTCAGCCTCTAGCCGACAGCCCAATTCCCCTGGCTGTCTGTTTT
This sequence comes from Arctocebus calabarensis, assembly GCA_963573935.1. Taxonomy (NCBI): domain Eukaryota; kingdom Metazoa; phylum Chordata; class Mammalia; order Primates; family Lorisidae; genus Arctocebus; species Arctocebus calabarensis. The sequence goes on from CAUYON010118759.1 coordinate 25,839, forward strand.
AATCCCCCCTGTGGACCACTTTTCAGCTATGACTCCCGAAGTACTTCTTTTCTAGATTTTCTTGTCCCAAACCCTAGTGTTTTGTACAGTCCAACCTTGACCCCAGATTGTTAATGCCCTCTGCAGTCTTACCCAGGTGCTTGTTCCCCAAAGCTCCCCAGTGGATGCCCTCTGAGGACCCTGCATCTGGCCTCTCTCTGTCTGTCATGGACACATGTCCATAACCTGCCTCCAACCTGGCTCTGTGGTTTGGTTGAGTTCTTCCACACCCCACATGTTCTTCCTGCCAGTTAAGGTGAAGTCTAAGTCTGGCTCTAAAGCCTGGCTTGTTCTACTGGAGTCCTTTGAGAAGCAGACACCAGGATGGGATTCTCCAAGCAAGGATTTTATTGGGGGAGGTGCCTCTGAGGAAAATGGGGAGGGAACCAGAGGGGGCTGGGAGAACATGCAGGTCTGACCCTGAGTGAAGGTGACAGGGAGGGAGGGTGGGTGGAAACCTCCTGCACTCGGCTGGCTCAGTCACTGGCTCAGAGCAGCCCAAGGCAGCCTTGGCCTTGGTACAAACACTGCTCTGCATTTCAGAGCACAGCAGCTGGGCTCCTGGTTAAGGATAAACCTGTAGCTGGTTTAATGCCTTTGGGCCCACACAGATCTGCTCCTTCTGTGACTTCAAAGAGTTAATGCCTCATTATTTTCACTTTCTTTTGTCCCCCACCCCCAACTCCTCGAATCAGATGCCACGCTTTATGCTTCTTTGGTGTACCCTCTGCCATCTGGGAACACCGGAGACATTGCTACAGGGGTAGGTGCCCAGTAAACCCTTTTAAATTCTGCGTCAAGCAATCTTTATTCATTATGAAAAGGCACTGATTAATGGAGAGACTGGAACATCTCTTCTTTCTCATTTTCTGAGAGATTTGTTTGCAGATCAGTACAGCGAGAGAGAGAATAGTTTTCACAATAGCCCCTTGGGAAACAAGAGGAGCTCACAGATGGAAGGATGTCATTGTGCAAATTATAGATAAACTGGAAAGAAAAGGAGAGGAAGGAGGAGACAGGAGAAATATAGCAAAAGAGTGCTGCTTTGTTCTGTTACTACAGACACCAATAGGAAGGCACCAGTCATGATGCCATCCCTGGGAGGGTGTCGTAGTGCTGAAAGTGCAGGCTGTGTTAGTCACACAGATACCCACAATCACAGTTCCGTGGCAATTATAAAAAGTGGGGCCAGGCTGACCGGAGAGGGTGGAGAAACATTCTCCCAAAGAATCACAATTCTAAATTTATTTGTTAAAAAAAAAAAAACTCATCAGATTTTGAAAGTATGTATTTCTTTAGAAAACTCAAGACATGTAATAATGTAATGTTTTGAATGAGCTGGTTAATCTTGAAAAGCTCTGACAGAAATAGGAAGAGTAGGTCCTGTTTTAACCCAGGCCTTCAGATTTCTAATACTCTCCCCTGTTTCCAGCACTTCCTGTATATTTTCTGTACACAGTAGACATTCCATAGCTGACCACCTCCGTAAGCTGACCGGACATGCACCACATGTACTTATCAGTGTGGTAGGCCTACTTCCTGGTGTTGACCTCTGTATGTTGACCAGTCTGTTGCAATCCCTTGGGTGGTCAACTCACAGAGGTTCTGCTCTAGCTTGTATGATCTTGTTTCTCCCTCTCTCAATTCCAAGATGTTAGAGCAAAGGCACAGACTCACGGAGGTTTTCTAAAGATTCAAGAATAATATTCAGAAGACCTGCCTTTCAGACTTAAGATTTCACTTTGCTCAGATTCTTTAGGTAAAACGTTCTATTTTTCTCACTTACAGCCAAGAGTTAGTCATTTGATGGTTATGTTTTAATATATAGATTGTTTGGGCTTGACAATTCTTGAGACTTAAATGCTTTATTTAAAACATTAGCATCAAAATTTACCCAATTTATGTATTGTGGGGTTCAATTTACTACTATTTAGTAAGGATTTTTACAACTGTGTTCATGAGGAATCCTGGTCTATAATTTTCTTTTCTTGTAATGTTTTTACCTAGTTTTAGTATCAGGATAATGCTGACTTCATAAAACAATTTGGCTTTTATTCCCTTGAAGAGTTTGTATAAGAATGGTAATATTTCTTCTTTAAGTTTGTGGTACAATTCATCCTTACGCATTTAATTTTGTTGATAGACATAGGGCCATTGGATTTTCTATTTGTTTGTTGCAGTTTTTGCCTTTATTTTATTTTATTTTTTTTTGTCGAGGCAGAGTTCTACCCGATGCCCTGAGCAGAGTGCTGTGGCGTCATAGCTCACTGCAACCTCAGACTCCAGCTGTGGGCATGGTGCCGCCTCAGCCTCCGAGGCCGCTGGGATTACAGGTGCTCGCCGCTGCGCCTGGCTAGGTTTTTCCATTTTTTTCATGACTCAGGGTCTCACTCTCGCTCAGACAAGCCTTGAACTCCTGAGCTCAAGCAATCCTCCCGCCTCAGCCTCCCACAGTGCTGGGATTACAGGCATGAGCCACCCCACCCGACTGTTTGTTGCAATTTTTGAAAGTTATGTTATTTATATATTTCATTTAAATTGTCAACTATATAAACAAAGTTATTTGTCATATTGCCTTAGCATTATTTTTATTTAGAGACAGGGTCTCTGCAGTGGTGTAATCATATCTCATTGCAACCTCAAACTCCTGGGCTCAGGAATCCTCTTGCCTCAGCCTCCCTAGTAATATGACTACAGGCATGAGCCACCACACCCAGGTAATTTTTTATTTTTATTTTTGTAGAAATGGGGAGGTCTCACTATTGAACTCCTGGCCTCAAACATTCTGCCTCCACCTCCCAAAGCGCTAGGATTGTAGTCATGAGCCACCTTGCCTAGCCTGCCTTATTGTTCTTTAAATGTCTATAGTGTTGATAATGATATCTCATTTTTCATTCTTGTTACTGGTAGTTTTTGTTTTTTCTTTTTATGTCTTGGTCAGTCTTACTAAAGGTTTATCAATTTTCTATAGTTTGCTGTTTTATTTTTCATTTCTTTCTCATATTTTTATAATTTCCTCCCTTTCACATACTTTGGATTTAATTTGCTCTTCTTTTTCCAAATTCCTAGGGAAGAAATTTAGAACATTTATTTTAATATTCTCTTCCTTTCTACTATAAATATTGAGATCGAATTTCCCTGTAGGCATTGTTTTAGCTGTATCATAAATTTTTATATGTTGTGTTTCATTATCACTTCGGTTTGAGCGGTTATAATAATTTCCCTTGCAATTTTTATTTTGACTCATGGGTTACTTATAAGTTCATGGCTTGATTTTCAGATAGTTGGAAATTTTTCTAGATATTTTATTGTTAGTGATTTCTAATTTAATTCCATTGTAGTTGGAGAACACAGTCTGTAATATTTCAATTTTTCATTTTAGGGAGATCTATTTTATCGCAAATGTGTTGTCTATTTTGAAGAATGTTCCATGTACATTTGAAAAAACAGTGAATTCTTCCTTTGGTGGTAGTGGATTTTATAAATGTCAATTAGTTCAAGTGATGGATTGTGTAGTTGACATATTCTATGTCCTTATACTTTTTTTGCCCAGTTGTTCTACCATTTGCAGAAAGCCATTTAAAATCTCCAGTTATGGGCTGGGCATCCTGGCTCATGCTAATAATGACAGCACTTTGGGATGCCAAGGCAGGGGGATTGCTTGAGGCTAGGAGTTTGAGATCAGCCTTGGCAACATAGTGAGATGCCCCCCTATCTCTACAAAAGAATTGAAAAGTTTAAAAATTAGCCAGGAGTGGTGGTGCACATCTATAGTCCTAGCTACAGGATGATCATTTGAGCCCAGGAGTTGAAGGTTGCTGTGATTACACCACTGCACTCCCTTGGGCGGCAGAGCAAGATCTCGTCTCAAAAACAAAAAACCTCCAAATATGAGTGTGGATTTATCTACTGGTCCCTCTAATTCTGTCAGATTTTGTTTCATGGCTTTTTAAGCTCTATTTTGAGGTATATTTACATTTGGGATTTTTATATTTTCCTGATGCAATGTCACTATCTCTGTTAATACTCCTTTTCTTCAAGTCTACTTTTATTTTTAGTCTAATTTTCTTACACTAAAATAGCCACATCAGATGTTTTGTGCTTACGTTTTTTACGATCTATCTTTTCTTTCCCTTTCCTGTTCGTCTGGCTGTGTCTTTGTGAATATTTCTTAGGTAGGATATATTTGCATATTTTTAATACCTTGACAATCTCTGATGTTTAATTAGACTGTTTAGTCCATTTACATTGCGGTAGTTTTTTATGTGGTTGGATTTAAGTCTACCATTTTTTCCTGTGTTTTCCAGTTTTCTCATCTGTTTTTATTCCACAGTTCTTCCTCTCTTGCCTTCTTTTGGGCTAATCAAATACTTTTGAATATTCCATTTTAATTCCTTTGCTTTATTTTTTAGTGGTTACTCTCATTTACTTAGTATTAATATTATACCATTTTACATAAAACATAAGAACCTTATAATAGTAAAATAAAATTCATTTGCTTCCTTTGTGCTATTTTCTTTAATAATTTCAGGTTAATGTGAGGGTACAAACAACCAGGTCACAGTATTTGAATTTGTTAGGTAAAGTACCTCTTGTAGTTGTGTACCACACCCAAAAGGTGTGTCACACACCCCTACATTGTGCCCAATAAGTGGGAGAACACCAGTCCCCTCCTGCTCCTTTCTGCCTTCCTCATTTCCCCTCCCCCCACCTTGAATTGACTTGAGTTTTTCTCCTCTGTGGGAGTGAATTAGCTCATCTACTGGCTTCATATTAATATTGAGTACATTGGATATTTGCTTTTCCACTCTTTTGATACTTTACTAAGAAGAACTACATTCAGGTTAATACAAAAAAATAAAAAGTCACCATCTTTTTTATGGCTGAACTCCATAAACTCAACTCCATTCAGGTTAATACAAAAGATATAAAGTTACCATATTTTTTATGGCTGAGTAGTATTCCTTGGTGTACATATACCATAGTTTGTTAATCCATTCCTGAGTTGATAGGCATTTAGGTTATTTCCACATGTTGGTGATTTAAATTGAGCTATGATAAACTCTTACGCAAATGAATTTATGATAAAATGATTTTTTTTCTTCTGGATAGATGCCTAGTAGTGGGATTATGGGATCAAATAAGAGGTCTAATTTGAGTTATTTGAGGATTCTCCATACCTCTTTCCAAAGAGTCTATACTAGTTTTCAGTCCCACCAGAGGCGTAAATGTCCCCTCGCTCTACATCTGCAACTTTGGGACTATCACATGTGAAAGACTGCAACTGCCCACACCTTACACCACTTGCAAAAATTGACTCAAGATGGATAAAAAATTTAAATCAAGACATGAAATGATAAAAATTCTAGAAGAAAGTGTGGGAAAAACTCTTAAGGATGTTGGCCTGAGGAAAGATTTTATGAAGAAGACTTCAGTGACAATCACAACAACAACAAAAATAAACAAATAAGACTTAATTAAACTGAAAAGCTTCTAGACAGCTAAAGACACAACAAGTAAAGCCAATGAAAAAACCTTCAGAATGGGAAAAGATATTTGCATGTTACAAATCTGACAAAGTCTTGATAGCTAGAATCTACAGAGAATACAAATTAATCAACAAAAAAGAGCAAACAACCCCAACTCTGATTGGGCAAGAGACGTGAACAGAACCATCTCTGAATAAGACAGACGAAAGGCCAACAAACATGAAAAAATGCTCATCATTCCTAATCATCAGAGCTATGCACATCAAAACCACCCTGAGATGTTACCTAACCCCTTTGTGCTATTCTTATCACATATTTTATATCTACATAAGGGGAAAATCCTGGAATATAAAGTTATTATTTTCTCTTTGCATATATATTTATTCTTTTGTTCTTTATTCCTTTTTGACAATGTAAGTTTCCACCCAATGTCAATTACCTTTAGCCTGAAGAATTTTCTTTAGCATTTCTTGAACCATGGGTCTACTTGCAATGAACTCTATCAGCTTCTTTTTAAAAATTCATTATTTTACTGTTTGTTTTGAAATCTACTTTCAAAAGACGTCTAAGATATCAAATCTTAGAATATAGATTTTTAGATTGGCAGGATTTTTTCCCCTTGAAAGAATATAGATTTTTAGATTGGCAGGATTTTTTTCCCCTTGAGAATTTAAAAAAATGGCATTCTATGGACAAGGAGCCTCCAGTGCAAGGCACATCCTCCATGCAAATGCAGGGACAGATATCAAAATGCTGCAGCTGGGACCAAACAGTCCAAGCATTACCAGGGGGGAGGTGTGCAAGGTGCATTCTCATGGGTGCCACACCCATCAGGAGGATATTTTATTTTAGATATTGCGTTTTTTCAGTTCTATATTTTTCATATATGTAATATATATAACACACATATATATTTAAGTTCATGTCTGATTATTTCAACATTTGAGTCATCTTGACACTTATTTCTTTTACCTGCTGTTTTTCTTAATTATGGGTCACAGTTTCCTACTTTCCATGTTCAACATTGTGGATGATATTTTGTAGAGAATATAGATTATGTCATCTTTTATTAAAGGGTGTTGAGGATTGTTCTGGCTGATCTTTTTGGTTCTGTCAGGTGTGACTTTATTCTTCATCGGCGTGGGCCTGTTTGGGTTCTGAACTTAATCATAGGGTGTAGTCTTTCTCCCCAGGCATGACCTTTCTGGGGTCTCAATTGCATACACAAGGTGTCCAGTAAGTCATTTCCACTCAGGCTGGGACAGAGCTCCAGGCACCTACCAGCACTACACACCCCTCATACCATCGCCCGTCTCAGTGATCTTTGTTAGGCCTGTGGAGTCTTGCCCTGCCTCAGAGCAGCCATCAGCCAGCAAACAGTGAATCGCCACCTCGATCTTGGTAAGATGCCCCTTATTTTGGCTCTTTGTTCTCCAGTATCTTCCCACACATTTCAGCTGCCTCACCACCCCAAACTCCAATGTCTATTTACTCAGCTCCGGAGACCACCCTTCACTGGACCCTGCTCTTTGATGCTAAAGCAGGAAAGTCCCCCACATAGAAAGCCAAGGCTTCTGTGTCCCTTTTCCTCAAAGCCACAGTCCTACATTGCTGTCCTATAGTCTATTTTTAAAAACAGTCTGTGGACGGATGGCCAGGCCCTGCACCTGTTAACTCTGCCATGGCCAGAAATTGAAGGACAATTTCCCATCCTTAAAATGTTTCATTTGGAAACAAAACTGCCCTCTGTTATCTGTTTCCTAAAACTGGCATTAGAACCAAATGCTCAGCCAGATTCAAATTCCCACTTTTGGGCAAGACTGTTTCTAGGTGGTGTTAGTTCTTCTGGTGGGCACATATGTCTGGTCTTTCTCTTTGTGTAGGAAAGGCAGGATACATGATTGACGTCAGGTAATCAACTATGATTTCACAACATCATGATGAACTCAGGGGTTAAACCTGGTTGGCGTGTCTCTGTCTGCTGCAGTAGGTGTCCTTATATCTGCCTCTCGTTGTGTGGCCCTTGACCATTGGGGGTCTCACAGCCACTTTGAGGCCTCTGCCATAGCCCGGCTGCTCTGATGGCCTCCAGCAGGACACGATGTGAAAGCCCTTCTCTGCATATTGCACCCAGGCCAAGGCTCAGCCACTTTTCTGGGAAGCCTTCTTTCATTGTGTTGGGAAATGGTATCTAAGGGCTAGTATTCAAGCACCAGGAAAACTTCTTTCTACTGGATTAGTCATTTTTAGCATTTATCAATGCGCAGAGGTAAAATTTTTTCTTTCTTTTCTTTTTTTTTTTTTTAGGATAAAATGCATGACGAGTTCATCCTGGTAGTTCCTGTTTGAGTTTTCACTGAACCTTGTGGCTCTTACATCCACATAACCTCTCTCCATGAAAAATTCCGGCTCTCAACAACCAGAGTGCCAACTTAAGACTTGCTCTGTCTCACACACACATACAATGTCTCAGAGTGGCAACACCAATGTAAATGTAAATAAAAAATAATGTGATCACTGAAAACACAGTTTTCTCTGTTGTTTTTTTGAAGTTCATACTTTTGACATAAACCCCATAGTCAAATTACTGTGATGTAAGTTGCTTGGAATGGTGCTTCTCTGGTTATGTCATCAACTGAATACTCAGGTTCATTTATTTCTTTTTCTTTTTCATTTTTAAGACTTGCTTTTAAACCTTTAAATTTTATTTTATAATGAAGTAAAATATTTACATGGCCCCACAGTCCACTCTACAAAAGAAGGCATACTCAAAGAAATACAGCTTCTAGCCTTGTTCTTTCCCCCTCCTTCTCTCCATCCCCCACATAGGTGAGTGTCTTTAAGTTTTTATGGTTTATCTGTTATTGTATGTGTGCATGTATATATATCTCATATATGCTCTTTTCTGTCTTGCTTTTTTCACTTAACAATATATCTTAGAGATCACCCAATGTAATATATAAGTATGCAAATACATATTTTATATATGGCGGTATTTATATATTTTAATTTTATATATTTCCTTCTAAAGAATATGAATAGAACATCTGGATCCTGGTTTGAATTGCTTCCTAAGTATTGCATTCAAGTTGTGCTATTATTTAGCAATTGAATAAATGAATAAATTCCTTAGATTCCTTGCAATCAAACATTGTGTGATTTGGTTGAATAAAATATCTATTTCAGAATTGAGAGATTGGAATAGGATGGAAATATCAAGCATAGGAAGTTGCCTGACCTTTGTGTGCTCTGTTTCCAGTTCTAAAAAGGCTGGAAGGTAGACCGATGACCTCTCAGTCTCAATGAGATTCCTCCCTTTGTAGCCTTTCTCGTTGTAGCCTTTTTCTTTCAGCCCATCTTTCCTAATTGTAATGAAATGGTTACTTTCATCAGATCTGCTTTCCTGCTTACACTGAGCATCACAAAGTGAGGGACACGTCTATCGCATTCCACACTATATATATAGTGCCTAGTGTACTACTCGGTGCACAAGGATTAAAAATCGTTGTTAAATGAATGAAAGAATGAACATGGCTTAAAATTTTGGATGAGAGGCATTTAAAATAAGAAATTGTCCATATAGCTACTATTAGTAAAGATAGCAGTTAAGAGAATTTTTTTTTTAATGAGACAACATTGGCCAAGTATAGTGGCTCACGTCTGTAATCCTAGCACTCTGAGAGGCCGAGGTGGGTGGATTGCTTGAACTCAGAGATTCAAGACCAGCCTAAGCAAGAGCAAGACCTTGTCTCCACTAAAAATAGAAAAAAGTAGCCAAGCATGGTGGTGTATGGCTGTAGTCCCAGCTACTTGGGAGGCTGAGACAAAAGGATCACTTGAGCCTAGGAGTTTGAGGTTGCTGTGAGCTATGATGCCGCAGTACTCTACCAAGGGTGACAGAGTGAGATTCTATCTTAAAATAAAATAAAATAATAAGATGAAGCAACATGCCTAAAGGAATTTTATTCACATACCTTCCATTTTCTATTTCTTGCTAGCAATCTACATTCCCATGGTGGCACTAAACCACACCAGCTACCACCTGCCATATGGACCAAATTGTTCCGAGAATTATTTTACGAGTACTAATATATTTTGAAGCCTTGTAATAGTCAACTACTTATTCTACAACTCACATAAGGATGTTGTCTACCATAAAGCTCATGAAAAGGACTAGAAAACACACCTGATGTGAGAAATTGCATTGTAAGGCAGGCCCCAGCGAGGCTACCCAGACTGTGGTGGCATTAAAAGCAAACAACAATGTGAAGTATTAATATGTCCCCCCAAAACAATAAGGATGAATATTCTCAAGTGCAACTATCAATTTTAAATGCAAGTCCTTTAATTTTCTTCTCGCTGGCATCCAGTCCCACAGATAATAATAGGATTCTTCTTTAAGGGGCATTTCTATTTGATGCATCAAATATGAAGAGAATAAATAAGAAATGAGGAGTGAGGGCGGCGCCTGTGGCTCATTGAGTAGGGCACCGACCCCATATACTGAAGGTGGCGGGTTCAAACCTGGCCTCGGCCAAACTGCAAAACAGAAAAATAGCCGGGCATTGTGGCGGGTGCCTGTGGTCCCAGCTATTCAGGAGGCTGAGGCAAGAGAATCGCCTAAGCCCAGGAGTTGGGGGTTGCTGTGAGCTGTGTGACACCATGGCACTCTACTGAGGGTGATAAAGTGAGACCCCGTCTCTACAAAAAATAAAAAATAATAATAATAATAAAAAGAAATGAGGAGTGAGAAGATAAAAGAGTAACCAAACCTGACAAGCAAGAGAGATTCACATTTTGTGCTTGAAATAATTATAGCGTGGCTAAGGTCTTGCGGAGATTGTTTCTTAACCACACTGGAAACACCCTTCTTTTTTGTGTTTCTTGAGCATTGCTAAAGCAGAAGAGAGGTGACAGCTGTTAAAGACAGAGTACCCTAATTTGGACAGCAGCCTAGTGTTCTGAGGGGACAGCTTGGTGCAGCCGAAAGAATGTGTGCTTTGGAGCAAGACTGGCTCCAGCTGGTCACCCAGTGCCTCTGAGCCAGTTTCTTCATCTATAAAATGGGGGTGACACCACCGACTGCATGGTTATCATGAGGTTGTGAATGTGAAGTGCCTAGAACAGTGTCTGAGTGTATTTGGTACTCCACAACTGACACTCCTGGAAATGCACATCACCTCTAGGATCAGGGCCTTTTTACTATGGTGTAAACCAAAAGAGAGGTGGCTACTTCCCACCTCCTTTTCTCTCATGAGGGGTGGACAACCCATTTCATACACCCCAAAGGCTACTTGCAAGATAGTTTCCAATGGCACAAATGGAGTTGGCTCTAAACCTCCCTTCTGCAGAATGGGGGCCAGAAAGGACTCTGGGGCTTGGCTTCGTTCCTACCAGGTCTGTGACTTTGGAAACATCATGGAGTCTCTCCTAGCTTCATTCTCCCATCTGTAAATAAATAACATCATCACATCTGCCATGCCTGTGCCACACCGTTGTCATGAGGTACAAGTGAGCTAATGCAGGTGACCAGGCTCTGCACCCTCCTGCGTGGCACACAAAGGACAGTGAGAATTCCTATTTGTGCCTCTCCCTTGAGCCCAGCCTGTGACAACTCATCCATAGCAGAGATTAACCAGACATTAGCCTGCTGTGGGTGGCAGCCAGGGCCCTGCCCCGGGTGTGTGCCTGAGACCCAGCTCAGGCAGAGATATCCCTGAGTCCCAACCACCCTAACTGGTTCTGCTCCCCAGGGATTCCTGGGCCCTGGAGTGACCTCCAGGCCACCACACTTTCTCTCTGTTCTTATCATGTGCCACTCACTATTCTAAGTGTGTCACAGCAAGCAAAAAAGACAAAACAAATCCCTGCCCTAACAGAATGTGCATTCTGCTGGGAAATCAGAGTAAAAGCAAGTGAGCCCAATCCCTAGTACAGCAGCAAGCACTCTGCAGAAGCGTGAGGTAGGGACCAGGGACCAGGTGACCAGCCCACCTAGGGTGCGTAGGGTCAGAGAAGGCCCCTGGGGAGAGACCCCCAGGGAAGGGAAGGATCAGGGACATCTGGGACATCTCATAGCAGCAGGTGCAGAGGCCTAGTGCAGGGAGCCCGCCCTAGTCTGGTGCACTCCCTGAGGACCAAAGGCCCTTTGCAGAGTAGATAAATGACAGTATTTGACACAATCAGGACTTGTGGGAAACAGCATAGGGGCAGGCAGGGAGCCAGGTGGGCTGTGGCGGTGGAAGGGACAGCGGGGAGTGGGAGGCTCCAAGGAGTGGGCTGTGGCCCATGGGCTACCCAAGAGCACCTGACTAAGAAAACTAGCCTGAGCCATTCAAGGAAATTTGTGCCTCTCCCCCAAGCCCTACTCTAGGTCATAGGCTTTAGTTCCAGATGACAAGAAAAGCAGGGGTGGGTGCAGAGAATTGGAGTGGGAGTCCTTGTCCCCACCCAATTCAAGCCCTCATCATCACAGAGAGCTGGGGAGAGAGGCTCTGTGTGGTCCACCTGCATGGAGCCGGGCCAGCCACCCTGAAACCTTGGGCTGCGGAAGAGGTGCACCCTCCTCCTTCCATAGGCCTTTGCCTGCAGAGATGAAAGATTGGCTGGGCCGGGTAGCAGACCATCCTGCCCATTGCCACTGGGGAAGAAGTAGAAACCAAATCCATCTTCTTCAAAGAAAGAAGTCAGCCAGGCTCTTCCAGGACATTGGCAAAGGGCCATTGCTTCTAGGCAATGGTGGAAGCAAAAACCTAATACTATTGGGAGATGGGGAGAAAACATTAGGGTCAGGATCCTACATTTACATCAAGAAGAAAGACGTATGCAGGTAATTGGGTAAGGGACCCACCCAAGTCCAAATACAGACACAAATGGTTTGTTTGCCAAGGGAAGGAGGTGCAGAAATGCTTAAACAGCTACCTCCCTGAGGCCCAAGTGCACAGGGCCTGCCAAAGACCAAGGCTGAGACAAGACAACAGACAACCCCTTTATTCTCCTACCCCAAGCCCATCTCTGAGTGACAAGCAGCAGCACTCTGCTGCTGGGGGAGGGCCAAGTCATGGAGAGTGCCTTACCACACCCAGTGTGGGCAATAGTATAGTGATAGCTGAAAGTTGAAAAGGAGCAGGACACCGAGGAATCCTAGATCCTGAGCCCCTCTCTGAGCACAAGGCATGCCAGCAACTCTTCACTAAACGTATTTCAGGGCCATGGTGCACTGAAGGTTACCATAGCAAGAACGAAGCCCAAAAATAGTAACCATCCCATGTAGACTATAAAAATAACTACGATTAATTTGTTAAAAGATCTGGTAGAAAAGGTGGGCAGCATGCATGAACAGATGAGGAATTTCAACAGAGATGGAAACTGTAAGAATCAAATGGAAAAGCTAGAAATTTAAAAACATGATATAAAATCAAAGAATTCCTCCAACAGATGGAATCATTAGACTTAACACAAGCTGAAGAATGATTCATTGAACTTATGAGAAGTAACTGGAGTGACATTAAACTTCTCAACAGCCATATGAAAATCAGCAATTGCTGCCTTCAACCACCAATCAACAGTGAACTAGGGACATATTCATACATGAAAGATCTCAAAAAATTCATCTTCTACAAATGTTTTCTCAGAACTTCCTTGAGGGCATAAACAAGAGAAAGGAAGACATAGGTTCATAAATCAGGGTATCCAATAAAGATAAAAGGCAAAGTAAGTTTCCAGGACAATGGTGATGGGAAGATGGCTGTGCCAGAGGCTCAGAGGTAAGAGGAGTGCAGAGAGGCAGAGGGCTTTAGGAAGGATTTGGAATGAAAATGGAATCAGTGGCTTTTCTGAAGTATTTGACCACTGAGAACAGTCTGTTTGAATGTCTGGAGCTGAATTACTGAAAAGTATATTTAAAAAACTTAGCTGGCCACCAAGCAAAAAGGGCCAATTATTCCAGGAAAAAACAATTAAAACATTATATCAGAAGAAGAAGCAGATATGAATGGTGCAGCTGTAAGCAAGGAACTCAAGGACGCACAGCTACCACCAGAAGCTAGGAAGAGGCGAGCAGCATGCATCCCAGAGTGGCAGAGGGATGGTGGCCCTATCAACACCTTGATCTTGGAGTCTACCCTCCAGACTTGTGAGAGACTAAGAATGTTCAAAGCCACTCCTCTTTGGCCCTTTGTTACAGCAGCCCAAGTGGCTAATAGACTTTGACCAAGAATGCTGACCCTGAAGAATGCTTGTGTATCTGCTGGCCACTCGGCCCTTCTCCATGGGGATGTTCCATTGCCAAACTGGCCCACAGCAGCCTGGCCCCCCAGCTCCACTGACCACCATCCTCACTCTTAAGCTTCATCACTGCAGCAAGAAAGTGCTCCATCGTAGTGATTAAACACACTATAAATCATGCATCAGCTACGCCCTTACTGCTTTAAAAGAGTGATTTTTTTTCAACTCTGGTGAATTCCTAGCCACACCTCCTACAGAGCTGCTCTAAACCAGTTTCCTCCATTTTCCTGGAGCCCTCAGCCATGACTGTCACACCATGCTCTGGGCCCCATCCAAGGTGAGTCTTCAACTGCAGGGCAGCCAGCCCCCCCAGTGCCCCATCATCCATGACCTGCTTTATCTTCTTTACTTGAGCAGGACTCCTCCTGGAGCCAGATCAGCAGCAGAAACAGCACAGAGAGTGATTAGAGGTTTCACAGAACACTTTGTACTAAGAAAGGCAATTTTGCTTTTGTGCTGCTCCTGTAGCAGTGGGGGAATTTACCTCAAGTGCTGGGGAACTAACAGGCCAAATGTCCACCCTGACTGTCCCTCTAAGCACTGTCTCCACCTCACTCTTCCAGACATCCACCAGCCAGGTCATATCTTATATCTTGTCGTTGCTTCCACCTGTCCCACCTCCAGGCTCTCCCTGCCAGGAGGGCCTCCTGGACAGGAACTTCCTTAACATCTTCCGTCCCTCCCACATGTGCACCTACTGAACTTGCTTTTCCTCCTCAGCAGAGGGCCTGTTCCTTCACCCTCCTGCCCTTCCATTCCCTGTCACCCTCCTTCCCACTCAGCATTAGACACTGCAGGTTAAAGACACTGTGAATTCATCATCGCTGCATTTACGTTGCGAGTGTTACGAGTTATACTTGATTTTGGAGTTCAGGTGATATTGTTTCTGTTGTTTATAAGTCTCATACTTGGGAGCTATATAATGAACACTATAAGTAAAAAATGACCAGTATGAATAAGCAAAAAGATTGTGAGTGGCTGACATGATTATCCTTGGAGAAGGGCTTTCACTGCAAAGGGCTTTGAGTGCCCACCCAATGGTTAATGGAGGAGTTTCAGGAGTTGGCTGGAGACACACTCCCATGACAACCTCCCAGAGAACATCCAAACTAATGGCAGTTTCCAGAATGCGTATGAAATTCATGAGAGAGGGTGAAAGTGGCTTCTAACAATGGATAGGAGGAAATGCCAAAGAAAATGATGAAATTAATACCCCAGAGGACATAGCTCCAGAGGAAGCTGGCTCATCAAGCATGGCCATGGACTGCACCTGCTGCGAGGACTAAGGCCGAGTCACTCGGGCTTGTATTCTTTTAAACACAGGGATTCTTTCTTCAAATTTAAGTAAGAAAATAAAATAAATAGATTCAAACAAATAAATTCAAACACAAATAAAAGCAGAATGCCTATTAAAACTGAGGTCAGTCCCACTGACTTTGGAGGTGCTCCCAAAGCCCTTCTTCTGAACCATAAAAATAAGAGGTAGTTGAAAAACCACTGGCATGGGGAATTCAGTGGCTCCTGTCCTAACCACTGTTGGCCACTTCCATAACTGGCTATCGGGTGGAATATTGGCTAAAATATTTGTACTGAACTTCCTGAATGTATGTGGAGTTACGATATCTGGTAAATACATGAATATCTGGTAAATACATGAATCTGGGCACATCTTTCTATTTGTGGTTTTTTTCCCCCATAGCAAACCTTCTCAAATTCTTGAATTTCACAAGTTACCATGTACCATTGCTTTTATTTTCTTTTGACTTTGGCACCCAGAAACACAAGGTTGAAAGCATCACTGTCACCCTCTTTAGCATCTCTCTTAATTACTCATCTGTTCAATAAATGTTTAATAAATAATTATATGTAGGCAATTGGGAAACAAAATTGAATAAGTCATAATTTCTGTCCCCAAGTATTATGGCATCTGATGGAGATCATAGTACACAGGGCACATGTGAAAAGTAGTAAATTAGAAGTTAGAAGCATGCATGGGATATCATGGGAGCCCAGTGAAAGGGCATCTAAATTAACTTAATGACACAGTGCAGAGGTCCAGAGATGCTGTCCAGAAAAGATGAAATTTGATGTGAGTTTTGGATGGTAAATGGGATTAAGTCAAAATCAAATGGTTAATACATAGATGGGCAAAGTCCAGATTGTGAAAAACTTTGTGCTTTATTCTCTTGCATGTATATGACCTCCTTCAAGAGACAAAGTCCTATCAAGAGAGAACAGATGAGTGACTGCAGGATGCAGGTAGCCCAAGGGTGATAGTCACTGGGATGACTGAACGTCTCTGCACTCCGCCGGTGGTCATGGATACATAAATCTATTCATCGGCTAAAATCACGGAATACAATGAACCCCCAAAAGTTAAACTTACTGTCTGGCCATTTAGAAAATTTTTGAAAATTGAAATAGCTCAAAAGGAAGTAACTGCTTCTCACAAATCATAGCTAACTGGTCAAACACACCAGGGGAAAAAAATAAAAGTTTTCATTAGTGGGTTTTTTTTTGGGGGGGGGTACGGTTACTTGTCAGTTTTTAAAACTATTATATCATGAATTTACAAAAACATTGCCACATTTAATATTTAGAATCTTTTTTAATTGGTCTCACAATAATGATGTATTAGAAAGTCCCTTTTAAAAATAAGACTAATTGATAAGTTCTTATCTTCTTAAACTCTATATCATTTATCAAAATAATATTATAAAATGTATGTTTTTAAAGGAATTATTGCTTGTTTGTTTTGAGACAGAGTCTCATTCTGTCACCCTGTGATGCTGTAGCATCATCATAGCTCACTGCAACCTTAAACTCTTAGGATCGAGCAATCTTCTTGCCTCAGCCTCCCAAGTAGCTGAGACTACAGGCATGCACTGCCATGCTCAGCTAGTTTTTCTATTTTTAGTAGAGCTCTTACTCAGGCTGGTCTTGAACTCCTGAGCCCAAGCAGTGCACCTGCCTTGGCCTGCCTAAGTGCTAGGATTACAGACATGAGCCACTATGCCTGGCCCAGGAATAATTATTAACTTCTAAATTTTTCTATAGTTGTTCTACAGTTATTTATCAGCAACTTTCAAATATAATACCTTACTTGAATATTTTTAATAAACTGTGTTCTAGTTATGAAGAAATTAATTGGATACCTTAATGCCAGTAAAAAATATTTTAAGGTAAAATTTTCAAAAGGCAACATTTACAATAATATACAAAATCAAGCAGTCAATTTCCATTTTTTGCAGTATGTATGTTCTATAAAGTCACCACAAACTCTGTTTCCTAAACCATTGTTCCTAGGAGAAATGAAAGTTTAGATTGCTGCAAGCCTCTGGTCACAACATTTACATCATTAAATGGATACATAGCCTTGTTTAAAAACATCTGTGTTAATATATATATTGTTGATTCTCTAACATTGACTTCATAGCCAACTGCACCATCACTCATAGTGAGGGAAGCTTTTCTAGAACATGTGTTTTGTCCATAAGGCACATCACAACCTTCTTGTGCTTAGGGACACCAGACAGCACTTCAGCAACACGATGGGAACATTTTAAATGGAGAAATTACCTTTCCCTCATTAAAAACTCCCCAAATTTAAAAACCATGGCACTCAATAAATAGATCCCCAAAATGATGCTTGCTTTACAGTGTGAGTCACGAGACGAAGGTCACATGTTCCCTTGTTTTACTTCAGCTGGGCAACTCAGTTTTGTGGGGTTTATTATTATTATTATTATTACTCTGCCCACCATCTGCAAAAGACTGAAAGGACTGTTAATATTGATTTCAGAGTTACAAGTAGAAATATTTGCAAGTATGGAATCTACAAATAATGAAGACCAGATGTACCTGGGAATAAATCGAACAGAAGATGTTCACAACCTCTATACAGACAAAATAAAACAATACTGAGAGAAAGCGAAGGGAAAATCTGAATATATGGAAGGATGTACTGTGGTCTTGTTTGGAAGACCTGATGTCATAAAAATTGCATTCTTTCCAAAGTAATACAATATAATAGGTTTTTTTTAATGGAAATCAACAAGTTGATTCTAAAATGTATATAGATGACGTGGAAGAAAAGGGGAAATGCTGGTCTAAGAGGGAAAACTTCCAGTTATTAGATGAGTTCTGGGGACCTGATATACAGTATGGTGAGCTGCAGTTAACAATGACATATTGTATACTTGGACTTTGCACGCGTGTATACACACACACACATACACATACACATGGACAGTAACCTGTGTGAGGTGCTGTATGTGTTCTTTAGCCTGATTGTGATAATCATTTCATACTTGGTACATATATCAAAATATCAATTTGTATGCCCAGATTATGTACAATTTTTATTTGTCAAGTGTGCCTCAATAAAGTTGAAAAATGTATATGGAAATGCAAAAGGCCAAGAATAAACAAAACACTCTTGAAGAAGATCAATCTGGGAAAACCTGCTCTATCAGTTATGGTATTGGCATAAGGGTAGATAAATCGCCCAACAGAATAGAAGGTAGTCAGAGAGAGGACAGTGTGCATATGGATGCCAGATTTCTCACCAATTGCTAACAATTTTTATTTTTAAAAAAGGTACTCAATTAACTGTCCTTAATACGGAAAAAATGAACCTTAATGTTACCTGAGTTCACACCATTAGCAAAAATCATTCCAGATGAACTGTGGTTCTAAATGAGAAAGGCAAGAAAAAACAAAAAAGATTAACATAAAAAATGATAAATTTGACTATTTTAGTATTTAATTATTTACTCAAGACTTAAGTTAATTGAGTAATTTGCATATTTTAAGACCTAAATTAAGACTTAATGCAGTCATCAAAAGGTGCCCAGACACCAATAAGCAAGTAAAAAGCAAAGCATGAAGTGGAGAACATATTTGTCACACCTATAATTTACAAGAACTCCTATCCAGCCTATATTTCTAAAAATAAATAAAAATTCCCGTAACTAAGTAAGAAAAAATAATAAGTGACTTAATTAAAAATTAGATGAGATAGCCAGGGGCAGTGACTCATGCTTGTAATCACAGCATACAGGGAGGCTGAGGCAGGTAGATTGCTTGAGCTCAGGAGTTTGAGACCAGCCTGAGCAAGAGCAAGACCCTCTCTCTACTAAAAATAAAAAAATTAGCTGGACATGGTGGCAGATACCTGTAGTCCTAGCTACTTGGGAGGCTGAGGAAGAGGATCCTTTGATCCCAGGAGTTTGAGATTGGTGTGAGCCATGACACCACAACACTCTTGCCCTGGGCAACAGAGTAAGATTCTATCTAAAATAAAATAGATAAAATAGAAAATACAAAAACTAGATAAGAAACTTGAAGAAGGGCTACAAAAAGGAAATTATCCAAATGACCCATACATGTATGCTAAACAACTCAACCTTATTAGTAAACAGGTAAATGCAACTTAAAACCACAATGAAATACCACTTAATGGCCAATAGAATGGCTAAGATAAGAAATAGCAGACAATGCCAGGGTGGAAGATGAGAGAGACTCTCATTCACGGCTAGTGAAAATGCAAATATCATCTGAATCAGGTATGGGTGAGAATGGAGGTACAACCATTGCCTTCTCTATTAGTTTGCTAGGGCTACTACAACAACACATATTACAAAATATCAAATTGCAGGCTTAAACAATTGAAATTTACTTTCTCACAGTTCTAGAGGCTAGAGTCCAAGGCCAAGGTGTCAGCAGGGCTGGTTTCTCCTGAGGCCTCTCTCCTTGGCTTGCACACAGTTGCCTTCTCCCACATCCTTACATGGGCTTTCCTCTGTGCATGTGCCACTTGTGTTTCTTTGCCTGTCCTAATCTGCTCTTCTTATAAGGACATCAGTCAGATTGGAACAAGGCCCACCCCAACCCATGACCTCACTTTAACTTATATACTGTTTTTGTATTTAAGCTGAAGTCCCTGTATTCAAATCAGTCACGTTCTGATATTCTGAGGGTTAGGGCTTCAATTATGAATTTGGGGAGGACACAACTCAGTCCATATTCTACATTCTCTGGATTCTCCAAGTTCATACATTTATCACATGCAAAATACATTCACCCCCATCCCAACAGCCCCCAAAGTCTTCACCCATTCCAGCTTTAATTCATCTAAACACCTAAATCAGGCATGGGTGAGAGCCAAGGTATGATTCATCTCTAAGTAAAATTCCTCCCCAGCTGTGATCCTGTGAAATCAGACAGCCTATGTGCTTCCAAAATTCAACATGGGTCCACATAGGATAGAATTCCCATTCCAAGAAGGAAACAGGAAAGAAGAAAGGAGTGAAGTGTTTCCTGCAGGATGCTGTCCCTGCACCTGGGCCCACTGAACTGGCAACATCCCCCTCTGCCCAGGGCCGCCTCTGCCCCTGACTTCCAGGAACTGTGATCTCTGGTTTATATACTTATATCCCGTATACTTTACATTTTTTAAAGATTAAAAAATGTCATAACCAATCTTTATGGTAAAAAAGCACTTCCAGTGCTAGAACTGGAGTTAATTTTTCTTCTCCTTATTTCTAGTTTCAAGGAAAATAATTCTCTATTAAGAATAAGATGGACAAAGTGCCTTCTAAGCAGGCTGAGGAGGATTTAGGCTCTCCACCCTGAGGGGTTTCAGAAATCATTACAGGCTTCCAGTCTCCATTTTGTACAGCCGTATCAACATTGTGACTAACATATCATACCCCAGAAGATCACCTCTTGCCCAGGCAATATTCAGCAAGATGTATTTACTGCTTTGTTTTTGGTTTTGTTTTCTTTTGTTTTGTTGTTTGTTTGTTTTCGTGATTGTTGTTTTGTTTTTAATTTCAACATTTTCCTTAAAGATTTTTCTTTTCTTTTCTCTTTCTTTTATGTCTTCATTTTTCTAGTTTAAATATAATTTTCCATTGTTTCCTTTTTCAACAATTAGAACTTCATTTTTGCTAGTGTTTCTACCCTTATTAATTGGTTTTTCCCCCAATTTCATCCCGTAAAGTTTTTGGGTTGCTTGTTTTGGTTTGATTTATTGCATTTTTGTCTTTCCTTTCTACTTGGTGGAGGTGGGGTACTGTGTCCAAACAGGCTGGCAAAGAGCTGCTGACCTAACCACCCAAACCGGCACTCCCAGAGGTTGGGGGTTCTTAAGGTTGGGTCAAAGTACCTTACTGTACACCTATATTGCTCCTGTCCCCCTCTTTCTGTGCCTCTCTTCCATTTATCAATAGTTGCTTCTACCCACCCCCTCTCCTTTCTCCTTTTTTTTTCTTTTCTTTTTCTGTTTTTCTTTCTTTCTTTTTCCCCTTCTTGCTCTTCAATCTTCTCTTCCTTCTGGTTCTGTACCAAAATTACTCCTCAAAACCCTAGCCCAGAGGCATGGCAACTTAAAGAGCAGGAGGAAGTGAAAGGAAATTAGGGCAAGGAAATGGATAAAAGAAATCACTCATGAGGAAGAATCAGCAGAAAACTCCTGGCATCATGTAAAATCAGTCCAGAGCAACCCCCCCACCACCAAGGGACTGTGAGGTAGCTACTGCAGAGGATTCCACCTATAAGGACGTGTTAGAAATGACAGAAAGGGAATTTAGAATACAGATAATGAAAACAATCAAGGAAATGAAGGAAACTGCTGATAATGTGGAAAAGGAAATCCGAAAACAGAATCAACTAAGAGATGAACGCTATGAAGAATATAAAAAGGGTATAGCAGAGCTGAGGGAACTGAAGCAGTCAATTAGGGAACTTAAAGATGCAGTAGAAAGTATCAACAACAGATTAGACCATGCAGAAGAAAGAATCTCTGAGGTAGAGGACACAGCTCATGAGATAACTCAGTTAGAGAGGCAGAAAAGAAGAAGGAGAAAGCAGAACATTCCCTGACAGAATTATGGGACTCTATGAACATACGAGTTATAGGTATCCCAGAAGGGAAAGAAGAATGCCCCAGAGGAATGGAAGCCATACTAGAGAATATTATAAATGAAAATTTCCCCAAATCACCAAAGATTCTGACACTCTCCTTTCAGAGGGATATCAGACCCCAGGTCATCCCAACTCTAACTAAACTTCCCCAAGACACATTGTGATGAACATGTCCAAAGTCAAGACAAAAGGAAAGATTCTTCAAGCTTCCAGGAGTAAGCGCCAATTGACCTACAGGGGCAAATCTATCAAGGTGACTGCAGACTTCTCTAATGAAACTTTCCAAGCAAGAAGACAATGGTCATCTACCTTTAATCTACTTAAACAGAACAATTTCCAGCCCAGAATTCTATATCCTGCAAAGCTAAGCTTTAAAATTGATGAAGAAATCAAATCATTTACTGATATACAAACATTGAGGAAATTCACCACAAGACAAGCTCTACAGGAAATACTTCAACCTGTTCTACACACTGACGATCACAATGGATCAACAGCAAAATAAGAACTCAGAAATTAAAGGACAGAGCCTATATTCCACACTGATGCAAAAGATAAAACTAAGCAATGGACTCTCACAAAATAAGATAAATAGAACACTACCACACTTATCAATTATCTCAATAAATGTTAATGGCTTGAATTCCCCACTGAAGAGGCATAGATTGGCTGACTGGATTAAAAAACACAAGCCA
>CAUYON010118760.1:0-12315 GCA_963573935.1 Arctocebus calabarensis
ACAGCACTCTATCCAGGGTGACAGCTTGAGGCTCTGTCTCAAAAAAAAAAAAAATTGCTCTTTGGCACCTGTGGCTCAACGGCACCTGTGGCTCAACGGGCTAAGGCACCAACCATGTACACCTGAGGTGGCAGGTTTGAATCCAGCCCAGACCTGCCAAACAACAATGACGGCTGCAACCAAAAAATGACCGGGCTTTGTAGTGGGCGCCTGTAGTCCCAGCTACTTGGGAGGCGGAGGCAAGAGACTGGCTTGGGCCCAGGAATTGGAGGTTGCTGTGAGCTGTGATGCCACAGCACTTTATCCAGGGTGACAGTTTGAGGCTCTGTCTCACATTAAAAAAAAAAAAATGCTCTCTTTAAAAAAAAAAGTGTGGGGGCTCGGCGCCTGTGGCTCAACGGACTAAGGCGCCAGCCACGTATACCTGAGCTGGCAGGTTCGAATCCAGCCCGGGCCCGCCAAACAACAATGATGGCTGCGACCAAAAAATGGTCAGGCGTTGTGGCGGGGGCCTGTAGTCCCAGCTACTTGGGAGGCAGAGGCAAGAGACTCGCTTGCGCCTAGGAATTGGAGGTTGCTATGAGCTGCGATGCCATGGCACTCTATCCAGGGTGTCAGCTTGAGGCTGTCTCAAAAAAAAAAAAAAAGTGGGTTTTTTTTTTGTTTGTTTGTTTTTTAGCAGTTTTTGGCCAGGACTGGATTTGAACCCACCACTCTCAGCATATGTGGCTACTCCTTGAGCCCCAGGCGCCACCCTTTTTTTTTTTTTTTTTTGGTAGAGACAGTCTTACTTTATCGCCCTCAGTAGAGTGCTGTGGTGTCACAGCTCACAGCAACCTCCAACTCCTGGGCTTAAGTGATTTTCTTGCCTCAGCCTCCCTAGTAGCTGGGACTACAGGCACCCACCATAAAGCCCGGCTATTTTTCTGTTTTGTAGTTTGCCGAGGCCAGGTTTGAACCCTCCAACTTCGATATATGAGGCCCGGCGCCCTTTTTTTTAGAGACAGTCTCACTTTGTTGCCCTCAGTAGAGTGCGGTGGCATCACAGCTCACAATAACCTCCAGCTCTTTGGCTTAGGCAATTCTCTTGTTTCAGCCTCCGAAGTAGCTGGGACTGCAGGTGCCCACTACAAAGCCCGGCTATTTTTTGGTTGCAGTTTGGCTGGGGCTGTGTTCCAACCCGCCACCGTTGGTATATGGGGCCAGTTCCCTACTCACTGAGCCACAGTCGCTGCCCAGTTTTGTTTTGTTTTTTTAGACAGGGTCTCTCTGTGTTGCCCCAGCTAGAGTGCTGGGGTGTCAGTCTAGCTCAGGACAATCTTAAACTCCTGGGTTCGAGAGATCCTTCTGCCTCAGCTTCTCGAGTAGCTGGGACTACAGGCACCTGACACACCTTGTGGCTAATTTTTCTGTTTTTAGTAGAGATGAGGGTCTTGCAGTTGCTCAGGGGGTCTTGAACTCCTAAGCTCAAAGGATCCTTCTCTCTGGCCTCCCAGAGTGCTAGGATTTCAGGTACAGGTGCACTATGCCCTGTCATTAAATTTTTTTTTTTTTTCTAATTTTAAGAGACAAGATCTTGCTCTTTGTCCTAGGTCAGAGTATAATGCCTCAGTCATAGCTCACTGTAACCTTGAATTTGTGAGCTCAAGGAATCTTCCTGCCTCAGCCTCTTGATTATCTGGGACTACAGGCACACATCACCATACCTGGCTTATTTTTCTATTTTTCATAGAGATGGACTCTCACTATGTCGCCTTGCTGGTCTTGACCTCTTAAAGCAGTCCTCCTGCCTGGGCCTTCCAAAGTGTTGGAATTAATAGGCATGAACCTGGTGTCACTGCGTTAGGCTAATTACACTCTGAAGTCTTTTACCAATTGACACTCCCACCAACACTGTATGAAGCCTATGTCTATTTTTGCATAGTCTGTTATAAGTTTTGTTATCATGCTAGCTCAAGCTAATGTCTGACCACAACTCTTAAACTTGAAGGAGTTTTGGGGATCAGTAATTGCAGGGGAAATTTAAATATTTTTCTAGGGTAAGGTAAAGTGTAACAAGGCCTTCACTGCAGTGTGATTTTTGAAAGGATGTTAATGTCTATATGTTTTGTAGTATGGAGTGTATCTGTCATATTAATAGTTTTATTATCTAAATATAAAAGTGGATATTTTTCTGAGAACTGTTTTAGAATATTAGTTTAATTGAGAAGATAATTTTATACAGTATTTATTATTATTATTTTTTTCTGAGACAGAGCCTCAAGCTGTCACCCTGGGTAGAGTGCTGTAGCATCACTGCTCACAGCAACCTCCAATTCCTGGTCTTAAGCGATTCTCCTGCCTTTGCCTCCCAAGTAGTTGGGACCACAGGCGCCCACCACAACACCCGGCTATTTTTTGGTTGCAGCCATCATTGTTGTTTGGCAGGCCCAGGCTGGATTCGAACCCTCCAGCTCAGGTGTATGTGGCTGGCGCATTAGTCGCTTCAGCCACAGGCGCCGAACCAGTTTTTTTTTTTTTTTTTTTATGAGACTGAGTCTCACTGTGTCACCCTCAGAGTGCTGTGGCGTCACAGATCACAGTAACCTCAAACTCTAGGGCTTAAGCTATTCTCTTGCCTCAGCCTTCAGAGTAGCTGGGACTACAGGCTCCCCCCACAATGCCCAGCTTTTTTTGTTGTTGTTGCAGTTGTCATTGTTGTTTAGCAGGCCCAGGCTGGGTTTGAACTCGCCACCCTCAGTGCATGTGGCCAGCATCGTAACCACTGTGCTACAAGTGCTGAGCCCTGTAGTTAGTTTTTCACACAGTTCATCTTGTTCATCTGATTCTTTCAATAAATAATCTTGTTCATCTGATTCTTTCAATAAATATTTTAAAAGTGGGATATAGATGCAGGATAGCCAGCCTTTGTGTGAAGTGATTATTGAAATGTATTTGATTTCTATGGTTTAATTGCTGCAGTGGTTCTCAACCTGTGGGTCGGGACCTACAGGAACTGTATTAAAGGCTCTTGGCATTCTTGGTTGAGAATCACTGCTTTAGGGTTTTTTTTTTAAAGGACTATAAATTATAACCTCCTGGCTTTGGTTTTGCCCCAAGACTATACTACTACCTTTTCAGTGTTTTCTTTTTTTTTTTTTTCAAAGTATTTAATAATTGGTTTCCATTGACATTTTACTATACTCTGCCAGATGTATGCAGTACTTATTCTAGTCATTATATAGTATTTTATTTATATAAGATTAAAAAAATTAACTTTTCATTTCCAAGTAATTTCAGGCTTCTAAAAGACTGCAAAGGTAGTAAGAGTTTCCATTTACCCTTGACCTGTCTTCAGGTATGAACACCTTAATACAATTATTGAAACCAGAATTAACACTTGTGCAATACTAATCTTGTAGACTTGATTCACTTTTCACCAGTTGTCTTGCTAATGTTATTTTTCTCATCCAAGATCACACATTGCATTTAGTAAGGTCTTCCAATCTGTGCTAATTCCTGGGTCTTTGTCTTTGGTAACCTTGGCACTGACCCTTAGAGAGTCTTGTATACTATCCTTTAAATTGAATGTGTCTGATATTTCCTCATGGTTAAAATCAGATTATGCGGTGGCGCGTGTGGCTCAAGGTGTAGGGTACCAGCCCCATATACTGGAGGTGGTAGGTTCATAACCCGACCCTGGCCAAAAACTGCAAAAAAAAAAAAAAATCAGATTATGTATTTTGGACATGAAAACTGTAGAAGTGATGTTTTGACCGTGTTGGTATATCTTAGTAGGAGGTGTGTGATATCCATATGTCTTATTAATGATGACCATTTTCACAGGAGTGGGTATCTTTATGGTGAAGGGAGTGGAACACAGGTGGTGGAAGTACACGAGGGCTTTTGCACTGTTTTGGTAATATTTTATGTCTTAAATAGGGTAATAGGTGCATAGATATTTGTTGCTTTTAAGTTTTTGTAATAGCTGGGTCACTGTGAATATTTCTGATACCTCTCACCACGTGTTGGTGATTTTGTCTGGGAGTTGTATGTTGTGTCTGTATGTCATAAGTTTTATTTATTTATTTTTTGGGGGGAGACACATTAAATATATTGTCTAGGATAGTCAAACCTTGCAAAAGAGGAGCATTCAGGATATATGTGAGTGATACAACTCCTATCTTGTGTCCAGAAACATTTGGCTAATTTGTAGAAAATTGTGGAACTATATGGATTATTATTTAATTGTAGGTAATTAGGAGTTAATTTTGTGAAGTCTGTGGTCAGGCAGGTATACTTGACTTTTTTTTTTCGCTTAGGCATAAATCATACAGGATTTAGGGGAAGATACATTTTTAATTATGCTTGTTTTGTGGTCACTTGACTACAGTGTTGTACTGTTGCCAGAAAGAATGGAGAAAATGAATTTGGATTTCTTATTCATTCTATCATTCTTTGTATGGAAAACAGAAAGTTAAGAAATATAGAAAATCAGCTTTATTCAAAACTGGCTTCTGGCTGTAATTAGTTGAAGCTATTTTCGAGGTGTTCAGGCAGTTCTTTGTCCTTTTCTTCCACTCCTGGCAACATGTATAAAAACTCCTCAAATGTTTTGTATTCTGTTGAAGGTTCAAAAGTGCTGACCCTGGATAAATAAAAAAATAAAATGGATTAATAATTTTCAGATTTTCCTTTTCTGAAGTCCCTGTTCTCTCTTGATCTGTTTCTAGAACTACAGTAGAAAAGGGTATTGACAGGGGCAGAGCCTTAGGAAAAATAGGACTTTGGGATATGATGTTTGGAGAGTGGGATGGTAGACCTTGAAAGGGTGAAATACTGCATGATATTTTTACTAATAGTATCTGCAAGAAAAATAGATCCTACTTTTTTTTTTTTTGTCATAGTTTGGCCGGGGCCAGGTTCGAACCGGCCACCCTTGGTTTATGGGGCTGGCGCCCTACTCACTGAGCTACAGGCACTGCCCCCTACTATTTTAAAGACTTATGTAAAATGTCTTTCTTATTTTATCTCTGTCTGTTAAAATAGTATTTTAAAGGATGAAACTTTATGCAGTTCTTAATAATGCCTATGGACTGCAGCTTGTTGCATTGAAGACTTTAAGAAATCAAATAGTAGCCCCCTGAGTAACTTTAAGTGGACAAATTATCTGGGGGCCTTTAAAAATACAGATTCTGGGCTAGTCCAAAGGTAGTGAGTTATTTCTTTTTCTTTCTTTATCTTTTTTTTTTTGGAGACAGTGTCCCAAGCTGTTGCCCTGGGTAGAGTGCCGTGGTGTCACAGCTCACAGCAACCTCAAACTCTTGGGCTTAAGTTATTCTCTTGCCTCAGTCTCCCAAGCAGCTGGGACTACAGGCACCTGACACAATGCCTGGCTATTTTTTGTTGCAGTTGTCATTGTTGTTTAGCTGGCCTGGGCCAGGTTCGAACCTGGCTGGGGCCATAACCACTGTGGTATAGGCGCCGAGCCTCTTTACCCCTTTTCACTACTGTACTTGACAGTCTTAAAAAAATATGCAGATTCTGATTCTGTGAAGAGTTTTTTTTTTAGGCAGAGCCTCACTTTGTTGCCTTTGGTAGAGTGCTGTGGTGATATAGCTCACAGCAACCTCAAACTCTGGGGTTTAAGTGATCCTCTTGTCTCAGCCTCCCAAGTAGCTGGGACTACATACAGGCGGTTGCTGCAATGCATGGCTGTTTATTTTTATTTTTTTTATTTTTTGAGACAGAGCCTCAATTGTCACCCTGGACAGAGTGCTGTGGCATCACAGCTCACAGCAACCTCCAATTCCTGGACTCAAGCTTCCCAAGTAGCTGGGACTACAGGCGCCCGCCACAATGCCTGGCCATTTTTTGGTTGCAGCCGTCATTGCTGTTTGGCGGGCCTGGGCTGGATTTGAACCCGCCAGCTGAGGTGTATGTGGCTGGTGTCTTAGCTCGTTGATTCATAGGCACCAAGCCTTCCTGGCTGTTTTTTAGAGATGGGGTCTCACTCTTGCTCAGTCTGATCTTGTACTCAAGAGCTCAGGCAGTCCTCTCGTCTCTGTCTCCCAGAGTGCTGGGATTACAGGTGTGAGCCACCTTACCCAGCCTGTGAAGAGTATTTCTAATAAGTACTCAAAGGTGGTGCAGATTTTGCTGGCTTATGGACACATTTTGGATAGCAGGGTACTAAGTATACCTGAGATGTCCAGGCTGTTTTCTTCCAAGCCTTGGTTGGCTCTTAGTGATACATGTCTTTAAAACAAGATTGGCATTGTTTTAAAGTTGAGGAGAATGAAAGAGTATGTATAATTTTAAGAAACATGTAATACCTTTTAGGCCAGTCCTAGTGGTCTAGGAGGCTGAAGTGGGAGAATCATTTGAGACTAGCCCCTGAGTCATACGAACGAGAGGCCCTCTTTATATAAAAACCCTAAACCAATACCAACCCCTGACAAACCACAAATACACACAAAACATTAAGTGGGGCTGGTGAAGCTAACCCAGAGCTACTCAGCAGGTGGAGGCCAGAGGATCCCTTGAGCCCAGGAGTTTGAGATTGCTGTGAGCTATGATAATGCCACAGCACTCTAGTCCAGTGACCCACAGAAATCCTAACTCAAAAAAAAGGAAAAATTCTTTCTGATTTTTGTTTTCTTTAAATGATTTTGGCTGATTGAACTGTTTTGAAATGCATTTCTGTGATACCCATGTTCATGCTTATTTTATTTATTTATTTTTTTGGCTGGGGCTGGGTTTGAACCCGCCACCTCTGGTACATGGGGCCAGTGCCCTGCTCATTTGAGCCATAGGCGCTGCCCTGTTCATGCTTATTTAAAAAAATTTGGATGGGGTCTGGGAAGGGGGAAATTTGGAAATAACTGAAGAACAAAAAAGGTTGCCTATAGGCTCAGCGCCTGTGGCTCAACAGGCTAAGGTGCCAGGTACGTACACCTGAGCTGGTGGGTTCGAATCCAGCCCGGGCCCACCAAACAACAATGGCTGCAACCAAAAAAAAAAAAAAAATGGCTAGGCATTGTGGCGGGCGCCTGCAGTCCCAGCTACTTGGGAGGCGGAGACAAGAGACTCACTTGAGCCCAAGAATTGGAGGTTGCTGTGAGCTGTGATGCCATAGCACTCTATCCAGGGTGACAGCTTGAGGCTCTGTCTCAAAAAAGAAAAAAAAGTTGCCTATAATTATGTTGCCTAGAGATAGCTGATTTGATATATTTTTTTAAGTTTCTTTCCAGAGCATTTTTTTACATAGCTGAGGTTTTACTATAATACAGGTTTGTTTTCATGCTTTTTTCTAGTTCACATATGTGTTCTCTGTTTTTATTATAAATAATCTAATATGTACTACTTAGGCAGTAAAATAAAGTAACAGATTTTTGTGCCTTTAACTTATAGATAAGTGTGTTTGTGGTCTCACTCTCCCTTGCCAAAAGTGTATTATACATATTCAGCTTTCTTTTTTCATGTATTTTGTTGTAGACATCTCGTAATGTCAACACATAAGAATCTGTCTTACTCTTTTTAGTAGGTACATAGTATTTAATAGTCAAAATTATTTTGCTTAATTTTCTTTGATAGACATTTAAATTTTTTCTTTTTTTTTTTGGTAATTTGAAATAATGCTGCCACAATCAGACTTGCATATATGTACCTTTGTGTACTAATTTTTAGCTTTTATGCTAATTTGTAACTGGATATTTCTAGCAACACCAAAACTGGACTAAATGTGTTCTCCTCAGAGATCTGCACCAGCCTCAGTTGCAGATGTGACATGTGATTAGAAACCTGCTGAGGGTGCTGGTATCTATTTACTAATTTATAATTAGTAAAACTAAATTTCATTCTTCTATTCTTTAAAAACGAAGTAAATATGAAAATAGAAGTTTTAGTGGAAGTCCTTTATGCCTTGTTCAGAGGCTTTGGGACCAAATGTATAAACTTAGATTTTAGAAATATTGTGTGGTGTATTTGCCACATAGTAAGAAGCATGCACTTTGAGGTCCACATCACCATCATGTAATCCAGTACAGTAAACATTTCTGTAGCAAAGCATATGAATAATTTTACAGGGATAAATTAAGATTTTATATATATAATAAAAGATTTTATATGTGTACACACACACATACACACACACACAGCCTCTTGTTCAGATAAGGGTGCTTCTAGGTAAGTTTGCTGCTAAATTACTAAAATTTTTCTTTTTTTTTTTGCAGTTTTTGGCTGGGGCTGGGTTTGAACCTGCCACCTTTGGTATATGGGGCCCGCACCCTACTCCTTTGAGCCATAGGCACCGCCCAGTTTTTTTTTTTTTTTTGAGACAGAGTTTTACTTTGTAGCCCTCGATAGAGTGCTGTAGTGTCATAGCTCACAGCAACCTGAAATTCTTTGGGCTCAGGTGATTGTCTTGCCTCAGCCTCCTGAGTGGCTGGGACTACAGATGCCTGCCACAATGCCTGGCTATATTTAGACACAGGGTCTCACTGTGGCTCAGGCTGGTCTCAAACCTGTGAGCTCAGCCAATCCACCTGCCCTGGCCTCCCAAGTGCTGGGATTATAGGCGTGAGCCACCACTCTAGGCTTTTTTTGTTTTGTTTGAAGCAATCTTATTCTGTTATCCCAGGCTGGAGTGCTTTGGCCTCAGCCTCTCTCACAGCAACCTCAAACTTCTGGGTTCAAGTAATCTTCCTGCATCAGCCTCCCCAATAGTGGGGACCACGGGCACTTGACATAATGCTTGCCTATTTCTTTTCTGTATTTTGTAGAGATGGAGTCTCTTTCTTAGGCTGGTCTTGAACTTCTGAGCTCAAAGCCATCCTCCTGCCTTGACCTTCCAGAGGAGTAAGCCACTGTACCCAGCCCAAGAAAAGTTTTTTGGGTTTTGGATTATTTTGAATTTTGCAATTATAGGTAAAGGATTATGGACAGATGAAGGATTTTCTTTATTTTTCTTTCTTTCTTTCTTTATTTAGTAGAGACAGTCTCACTTTATTACCCTCAGTAGAGTGCTGTGGCATCACACAGCTCACAGCAACCTCCAACCTCTGGGCTTAGGCCATTGTCTTGCCTCAGCCTCCCTAGTAGCTGGGACTACAGGCGCCCACCACAACGCCCGGCTATTTTTCTGTTTTGCAGTTTGGCCGAGGCCAGGTTTGAACCCGCCACCTTCGGCATATGGGGCAGGCGCCCTACTTGCTGAGCTGCAGGTGCTGCCCCAAGATGAGGGATTTTCTTACTTTTCAAAGGATCATCTGAATCTTCTGGATCATGCGCCTTACTCTTGAAATCATTGTCCTGTCACCAAGCAGGATTTATGCATTTTTAAGTACCTATGGGCAGGAGTTTCCCACCTTTTTTTTTTTTTTTTCTTTCTTTCTTTGCCTCTTATTGGAAGAATAAGAGTGTCTTGGGCCACACATTAAATAAACCAACACTAATGAAAGCTGACTAGCAAAATAAAGTTGTGATGTCTGGCAGCACAGATAAGCCAAAAAGTGCTCACAAATTCACCTTTTGGCCCATGGACTGCAGGTTGGACACCCCTGCACTTGTAGAAAAAAATGACTTTTTTGGAGAATTCTTCCTCATTTTCCTGAGCCCATTGCCCCACTCATATAAATTTCACGTATCTTCATACTAGTTAGCTTGCCTTTCTTATCACCACGTGGGGATATGGTTACAGCATTTCAGCTGTCTCCTAAGAGGGAACTAGGAACATAGCAACAGTTTTTATCTTTGTATAATACCTCTGTGTGATAGAAATGGATTCTTGGGAAATAGTGTGGTATCTAAGTTATCTTTAAAAAATTTTTTTTTCCTAGTTTTTTTTTTTTTGAGACAGAGCCTCAAGCTGTCACCCTGGATAGAGTGCTATGGCATCACAGCTCACAGCAACCTCCAACTCCTGGGCTCGAGCGAGTCTCCTGCCTCCATCTCCCAAGTAGCTGGGGCTATAAGCACCCACTACAATGCCCAGCCATTTTTTGGTTGCAGCCGTCATTGTTGTTTGGCAGGTCCGGGCTGGATTCGAACCCGCCAGCTCAGGTGTATGTGGCTGGCGCCTTAGCCCGTTGAGCCACAGGCAATGAGCCTAAAATTTTGTTTTTGAGGGCAAATGCGTTCTAGGTACAAATGGCTGGCTGATAAATGAACTTGTGGGATGTAGTTAAGATAAGTGAGATTTAAATTAGTGGAGGAGATAATGTCATAAACAATGGAAAGCAGCAGATAGTCCAGACATTTTTAGCTTTGAAATGTATATATATGTGTTTTTATGTATAGTTATATATGTTTATAGTTATGTATACATATATAACTATATAGTTTGTTTTTTTAAGAGCAAATTTGCCTTTGTAGGTATTTGTTTTAGGTAGAATTAGTTTATATTCTCAGCGAATACTTACCAAGTATTTGGTTTTCTCCAGGGTTGGATTTATCTTTTATATTTTAATATTTTTATTTTTTTTAAGAGTGTCATTATTTCTCTGTCACCTAGGCTGGACTACAATGGTGTGATCATAGTTCACTGCAGCCTTGAACTTCTAGGTTCAAGTGATATTCCCACCTCAGATTCCCTAGTAACTACGGCTGCAGGCATTGGCCACCACCATACCTGGATAATTTTTATTTATTGTAGAGACAGGCACTATGTTACCCAGACTGGTCTTGAACTTCTGGCCTAAAGTGATCCTCCTGTCTCAGCCTCCCAGAGCACTGTAATTATAGGCTGGAGAGTAAGTTTATTTTTTTGATGGTAATTTTCTTCCTTAAAAAAAAAAAAAAAGAAAGAAAGAAACAAGAAATGGTGTGGGAACTTTTTTTTTGTAGAGATAGAGTCTTACTTTATCACCCTTGGTAGAATGCCATGTAGTCACAGCTCACGGTAACCTCCAACTCCTGGGCTTAGGCGATTCTCTTGCCTCAGCTTCCTGAGTAGCTGGGACTACAGGCGCCTGCCACCACGCCCGGCTATTTTTTGATGCCGTTCAGCCAGGGCTGAGTTTGAACCTGCCACCCTCAGTATGTGGGGCTGGTGCCCTACTTGCTGAACCACAGGCGCCATCCTGGGAACTTAAAAAGCAAACTTTTTTTTTTATTGAATCATAAACACATAGATCATGTATACATTAATGCATTTATGGGGTATAATGTGCTGATTGTAGGAACTTTTTAATAGTAAAATAAATAATTATTTGGTTTCTGGGAGTTTTTTTTTTTTTTTTTTTTGAGACAGAGCCTCAAGCTGTCACCGTGGGTAGAGTGCTGTGGCATCACTGCTCACAGTAATCTCCAATTCCTGGGCTCAAGCGAGTCTCTTGCCTCTGCCTCCCAAGTAGCTGGGACTACAGGCACCCACCACAATGCCCGGCCATTTTTTGGTTGCAGCCATCATTGTTTGGCGGGCCCGGGCTGGATTCGAACCCGCCAGCTCAGGTGTATGTGGCTGGCACCTTAGCCCGTTGAGCCACAGGCGCCAAGCCCGTTTCTGGGAGTTTTGTAGGGCTAGTGACAATAAATTATGAGAGCTTGGAATTACAATATTTTACATATAATTCTTTGCTCATCTCTCTTCCTCCGGTCTCTCTCAGGTTGTAGTAAAAAATGCAGTAGCTTAGGAGTCAGTTAATCAAGGTATTTGTTCATTGTCCATTTTGCCAAGTGAATCTGTTAACTAGGGGATTGGATTATTGATTACTGAGCTATAGTCATGTGTCAGGCATTGCTAAGTGTTTCACATACTTATCTCATTTAATCCTAATAAAAATATTGTTTGGTAGGCTTCATTTTACTGGTGAGAAAATAGGCCATGACAAATGAGCTTACTTGCCCAAGACTTTACAAGTAGTAGTTTGATGGTAGTGATGCAAATACAGGTCTGTTGATTTTCATTGTTTTACACTTTGCCTGTAATTCAACATCTGTAAAATGAAATTGGAGTAGGTCAAGGCACATAGGTGTTTTGCTTCTAAACAAAAAGCGAGTTTTTGAGATTGCTGTGAGCTATGACAGCAGTCAACTGAGGGTGACAAAGTGAGACTGTCTCTAAAAACAAACACGTTTTTTACAGTTAGTACCATTACTTTTTTTTTTTTTTTGAGACAGAGCCTCAAGCTGTCACCCTGGATAGTGTGCTGTGGCATCACAGCTCACAGCAACCTCAAATTCCTGGGCTCAAGTGAGTCTCTTTTGCCTTCACCTCCCAAGTAGCTGGGACGACAGGCGCCCGCCACAACACCTGGCCATTTTTTGGTTGCAGCCATCTTTGTTGTTTGGCGGGCCCGGGCTGGATTCCAACCTGCAAGCTCAGGTGTACATGGC
>CAUYON010118763.1:0-48460 GCA_963573935.1 Arctocebus calabarensis
AATTTTGGTATTCTGATTTTGCATCTTGATTTTGACATGGTGCAGGAAGTCTTTTATTTTATGTGACTCCAGGTGGGTGGAGGAGTGGATCTTATGGAGGATTTCCTGCCTCAGTTTTGCTGGCACAAGCACTTTATTGTCACAGGTGACGTACCATCTGTTGTACTTCTTGGGGGAGTGGACCTATGGGATCTGCTTTATCCATTGTAAGTCCTCCGGAGTATACTCCGGAGATGGTGGGAGTGTTGGGGGTCCAGGGTCTGGCAAGGTGGTAGTAGGAAGCTCTTGGGTAACTGAAGTGGCTACTGTCCCGGTGACCTGATTGGCCCGCTGGTTGCCTGTGGCCACAGGGGAGTCGCCTCGCCGATGGCCAGGGCAATGGATGATGGCTAGCTTCTGGGGAAGCCACAAGGCCTTTAGGAGGTCAAGTATTTCTTTTTTATTTTTAATAGTTTTTCCTTCTACTGTAAGGAGTCCTCTCTCCTGGTAGATTGCCCTGTGTATGTGGGCAGTGGTGAAGGCATACCAGCTATCAGTATAAATGTTAAGTCTCAGGCCTTTTCCCAAGATCATAGCTTGCGTTAGGGTTATAAGTTCAGCTTTCTGAGCTGACGTCCCAGCTGGAAGGGGCTTTGCCCAAACAGTCTCAGTTTCAGACACTACTGCTGCCCCCACATACCTGCATCCATCTTGTATGAAGCTGCTTCCATCTCTGTACCAAGTGGCTTCTGCATCAGGGAGAGGCTAGTCTGTAAGGTCCTGACATATGCTGTGGACCTGGGCCAGGAGGTCAATATAGTCATGAAGGAGGACATCTAGGTTGAGATCTGGCAGTAGGGTCGCTGGATTGAGAGAGGTCTTTGGCAGGAATAGGATTTGTGGAGGGTTTAGCAGAAGGCCCTGGTAGTGGGCGAGTCTGGCATTGCTAACCCACCGATCCGATGGCTTTTTGAGGACTCCCTCAATGGCATGAGGGGCCATGATTAACAGCTCTTGCCCTAAAGTCAGTTTATCTGCATCTTTAACCAGCAATGCAGTAGCTGCAATGCATAGGCATGGGGGGCAGCCTGCTGCCACAGGGTCTAGTTTCTTTGACAGGTAAGCGGCTGGCTGGGTCCAGGGACCGAGTGACTGCGCAAGTACCCCTTTTGCTATGTCTTTGTGTTTATCTACATACAGATGAAAGGGCTTAGTAATATCTGGGAGTCCTAGGGCCGAAGCCGAGAGCAAGGCTTGTTTCAGGGCCTGGAAGGCCTTTTCTTGTTCTGCGGTCCACTGGAAAGGCAAGCTATCCCGGGTAGCTTCATAGAGGGGCTTTGCTATCTCTGCAAACCCTGGAATCCACAGGCGACAGAACCCAGCAGATCCAAGGAACTCCCGCACCCCCTGCCCCCCACTGTGTGGTTGGGGGGGGGGATTTTTAATACTGTTTCTTTTCTTGCCTGGGACAGCCACTGCTGCCCATCCTTAAGGATGTAACTCAGATAACTCAGTTTGTTGGCAGATCTGAGCCTTTTTGGCAGAGGCCCGGTACCCCAGAGTTCCCAATGAAATTAGTAAGTCCCAGGTGCCTTGGTGGCACTCTGCTTCTGTCTCGGCTGCGATTAGAATGTTATTTACATACTGTAAAACAGTCAGGTGAGGGTGTTGATGCCGATCCTCACTCAGGTCTTCATATAAGGCTTCATCAAAGATGGTGGGGGAGTTCTTGAACCCTTGTACAGTCGAGTCCAGGTAAGCTGACCATAGATTCCCTGCTCATTGTTGTTCCATTCAAAAGCGAAGATTGCCTGGCTCTGGGGGGGCCAACAGGAGGCTGAAGAAGGCATCTTTTAAATCAAGAACAGTGTACCATACCTGGTCTGGGGTGAGGGCACTCAACAGTGTGTAAGGGTAGTCCATGAATATTGTTTAATGCCTGTGGCCCCCTGGAGCCATGATTTCTGGGTGTCCATAGGGCTGTGGGCCTGGGTCAGGACTGAATGCTGGGCTCTGATATCTGCTAGGAAATTTATTGGAGTCCCTCCCACTCTGAGAGTTACCCAGGGCTCGGGAAGGGGTGATGAGCCTTGACCCCCCTACCCTTCGAGCCCTCTGAGTTCCGGGGCTGGCACTGAGAGGGGGCATGAAGGTCTAGGAGGTGGTTTCTTGGGACACTCACAGGCCCAGTGTCCATTTTCCTTACAATAGGTGCATTGGTCCTTCTGGAGGTGGAACTTTTCCCTGCCTAGGGAGTTCTCCTTTCCTCCCGCTGCCAGTCAGCACAGTCGCCCTTATCTTTTGTCTGAAGTTGCAGCCGTGGAGGCAGGAGGATTCTGGCCGATTCCTGGGTCTGTCTTTTAGCCGCCTTTATTTGTCTTTCTTCGGGGGTCTCACGGTTTTTATAGACTCTTTCAGCAACTTCTAGGAGGTCCTGCAAAGACTTCTCGCCCAGTCTATCTATTCTCTGCAGCTTGCACTTAATATCTGGAGCTGACTGATTAATAAAGAACATGACAACTGCTGCTCTATTCTCTGCAGCTTCAGGATCTAGAGGTGTGTGCATGCAAAATGCCTGCAGGGGCATTCTGTCTTTTCCTGCTGTACATTACCTACCATGACCAAATTAGTCGGCTTTCTAGCCGCTTTACGGAGACTCTTCATTAGAGTCTGGCGGTAGACTTGAAGCCTCACCTGACTGGCTCCTGTATTGAAATTCCACTAGGGGCGCATGAGGGGAAAGGCCGCATCAATAAGAGCCTGATTGGTGGTGGGGTTTCTGTCTGGACCCTCAACAGCCTTCCTGGCCTCAGCCAAGATGCGGTTCTGCTCCTCAGTGGTGAAAAGGACCTGTAAAAGCTGCTGGCAATCATCCCAAGTAGGCTGATGGGTAAAAAGAATTGAGTCTAAGAGATCAATCAAGGTAGTGGGTTTTTCAGAGAACTTAGCGTTCTGCATTTTCCAGTTATAGAGATCACTTGTGGCGAAGGGCCAATAGTGGTGTTCCTGGTTCGGAGGGGTCAGCTTCATCAGGGGGGCCCACTGCGCGTAGAGGCAGCACTGTGGAGTCTGCCGTCAGGTCGCGCAGGGCCCTACGGTGGGTGTGAGGTGGGCTCCAGAGGCCAACCCCCCACACACAGACCTGGCTCTGGGGTGGCCTCACTGCCTGGCAGACTCTGAGGAACAAGTGCAACCCACCCCCACCCCCATCCCCCGCTGTGAGGGTTGATAGGGAGGGAGGAAGAGCACTTCTGGATCAGTTCCTCCTTGGAGGACCGGGGGAGTGGGAGTGGGCTCAGAAGACTTCTTTTTCTCCTTTAAAGCTAGGAGTTTGGCCACTTCCTTGTCTGAAGGAGGGAGAAGGAGGTTTAACCACGATGGCAGGTCCTCCATGAGGTCCTGCCAAGCAGTTATATATGGGATTTGGTCTGGGTGCCCAGTACCAGATTGATAGACTATATCTCTGACCTGGAAGATAATGGGAAGGTGAAAAGTGCCATCTGGTGGCCATCTGACGTGGGACGCCGGCCATTGATTCCTGCAAAAAGTCACAAGTTTACTTTTAGACACATTAAAACCACACTTCCCGACTTTGTCTTTGAAATCCTGGAAATGAGCCAAAGTTAAGGAGAGGGGGGTCATCTGTGTCTGTCCCATATCACCCTCCAAATACAATAAAACACAGACAAAACAAATAACATACAAGATTTCTCCAGAAACCAGAAACCTGCCCTCACGGGTTCTCAGGCAAAACTGCAAATGAGACAACGGTATAACTTTCTTTGGCGGTCACGACCCGCCTTGCCTCTTAACCAGATGGAATGTCTGGTCCTCTGGATCAAAGGCTGGGGATTCCACATCCCAGTCCCACCCCACGGGGCGTGCCTGTTGGGGATTCCACGTCCCGACTACAGATTCAACAACTGAGACTAACACAGACAGGACAAGACAAATGCTGGCACACTCACCTCCGGAGCAGGTACTTGGTGATTTGGGGGGGGGGGATATCCCGGATGAGCCCCCAAATGTGCCCAGCTCAAGGGATCCCCCACATAAATCACTGAGAGACTAAATCCGATGCAAAAGCAAGAGGTTTATTAACAAGCCCGGGCTGAGGGCCTCTCACACCTGGCACAGCAGGAAAATGGAGAAGCCCGCAGCCTTGAAAAGGAGGGGGTTTTTACAGGTACAGAAAGGAAAAAGGGAGGGGGTTGTGGGGTGAGCTGATAGAGGTCTAGGGGACTGAGTAATACTTGTCCTTGGCTGGCCTGGGAAGGAGGTGCTATCTCTTGGGGCAGACACAAGGATGAGGGACGAGGGAGAGAGTAAGTTACTTAATGCTTTCAGCATGTAGCTGCATAATGAAGGCTGAGGAATAAGATGGAGTTAGTTTTAATAAAATGGAGTCAGCTTGGTCTTCACATATAAGCTTAGAGTTTAAGGAAGAAAAATATTATGACCCTTCCCTTAAAAATACAAGCCATTAAGTGTCTGTGTTTTAGATTGTTGTATTCATCAATGACAGGCTCAGTATCTAGATGATGACCAAGAATGGTGGGAATTGTTTTTCCGTGTTCAGTTTTGAGACTTATAATTACTGTCTCATAAGGACAAAAATGTATTAGTTATGCAGGAGATCTCACAGACATGTGTGCATGTATTTGAAAGAGGGCAGATCATGCGACTAGTGTTCTGAAACCACGTGGTAAGCTTCTAAAACAAGCACCACATGTTGAAAGGGAAGCTGCGCTGATTATAATCCTTAAGGAAGGGTCAGGTGTGGTAGGTCACTCGCGTAATCCCAGCTCTCTGGGAGGCCGAGGTGGTAGGATTGCTTGAGCTCAGGAGTTCAAGACCAGCCTGAGCAAGATCCTGTCCCTACTAAAAATAGAAAACTTAGCCAGGCATTGTGGTAGGTGCCTGCAGTCCCAGCTACTCAGGAGGTTGAGGCAAGAGGATCTGCTTAAACCCAGAAGTTTGAGGGTGCTATGAGCTATGATGATGCCACTGCACTCTACCCAGTGCAACACAGTGAGACTCTGTCTCCAAAAAACAAAACCCTGAGGAAGGTGTGCCAGTGTGTGTTTCTGTGACCACAACTCTGCCCAGGGTCCTCCCCACTTCACCGTGCATGCCACACTCCAGCTGCTGGGCTGCACATCTCGTCTGCTTCTGCTGACAGAAGACAGGGACTGTTTCTGTCCTCAATTTACAGATGCAGATATTGGCCCTGGGAGATAGGACTAGCTTGCTCGTGTCACACGACTGCTGAGTAGAAGCCAGTTTAGAAACCCAGCCTCTTTCACTCTATTTGTATTTCTAAACCAATAAGAATGTAAAAATGGTTTTAAAAAAATGTCTCGAAACCTAGTGGTCTATTATTTTGTATCTAGTAAACCTCATTGCAGTCAGAAGAGAATAGTATTGTTCATTTAACATTTTCACAATGAAGCTTAAATATGAAGTTAAATATCAACTGTTTTCTATGAAGTTGGGTTTTTTTGTGTGCAAGTCAGCATCACATGGTCTTACTCGCTAATTGTTGACACTCAAGATTGTGTTTGTTAGGGATTTTTCAATCATTGTTGCTTGCATTAGTGCTCATGTTATTATTACCTCTATGTATGATATTAATCTTGAAGTAATCAGTTTCCTCTACGTGATCTTTAGGGCTTGACAACATCCTAGAAATGACTCAGCCTGTTTTAAAGGCATAACTTTTTCAGGAAAGCTAAATGGTTGATGCAGAAGGGTCCTGAAAATTTCCTCGCCTATTAACTCGTCTCCTCTCCTGATGGCTATTTCATAATCAAGTGAGAGTATGTTATATTTGCCTCACTCTTTCCCCAGATTGGGCTCATTGTTTCTATGGCCTTACTTAGAAATAATGCTCCCTTAATTGCAAAAGTAGCAAAATGTTTGATGATTTTATATATATATATATGTAAAAAATGTATATATATGTATATATGTATGTGTGTATATATATATATATATATATATATTTTTTTTTTTTTTTTTTTTTGAGACAGAGCCTCAAGCTGTCACCCTGGATAGAGTACCGTAGCATCACAGCTCACAGCAACCTCCAATTCCTGGGCTCAAGTGAGTCTCCTGCCTCTGCCTCCCAAGTAGCTGGGACTACAGGTGCCCACCACAACACCCGGCCATTTTTTGGTTGCAGCCGGCATTGTTGTTTTGCGGGCCAGGGCTGGATTCGAACCCGCCAGCTCAGGTGTGTGTGGCTGGCATCTTAGCCGCTTGAGCCACAGGCGCCGAGCCAGATAAAATATATTTTTAAATGGCACATATTAAATTTACCAAGTAATACAAGCCTCCAAAATTTTAATCAAGCTGAAAAATACTCAGAAGGGTTGGGTACAGTGGTTCATGCCTGTAATCCTAGCATTTGGAGAGGCTAGGGCAAAGGGACTTCTGGAGGCCAGGAATTTGAAACCAGCCTGAGCAAGAGTAAGACCCCCATCGCTACAAAAAATAGAAAAGTTAGTCAAGCATGGTGGTACACAGTGGTAATCCCAGCTACTCAGGCAGTTGAGGCAGGAGGATTTTTTAAGCCCAGAAGTTCAAGGTTGCAGTGAGCTATGATGACACCGTTGAACTCCAGTGAGTAATAACCTGTCTCAAAAAAAGGATAGAAGGGAGAGAGGAGAAAGAAAGAGAGAGAGTGAGAAAGACAGAAAGAGAGGGAGGGAAGGAAAGGAAGAAAGATGTTGAAAAGCACACTGGAATTCAAAAAATACAGAATTTTTTTTCCTTTATTTTATTTTTATTAAGTCATATATACATAGATCATAAATACATTTATGCCTTTGTGGAATTCCATGTGTTGATTACTGGTACAAATTGGAGTGCTTACATCCTACTAACTAACATAGCTTTCACCTCATTTACTTAATCACAGTGTTACAGAATTTTTAATATGCTTGCCAAGATAGAGAATCTTTTGTCTTCTCAAAACTTCAGTTTTAGTTACAGGCTGTAATCTTTGGGAACTTTGTCTAAGTTATTCACATTTTCTCTGGAGTTTAGCCATGCTCTCTTGGGGAGTATACCTTTAAAACTGTTTGATGTGAAAAGTACTCTTCATGGAGATTTCTTTCACTGATGTTTTCGAATAATAAATTAAAGGTTTGAAAAAATGACATTATTGAGACACATGCATGGAATACGAATGTTTTTCTTAATCTTACCCTGGTGGTAACCATTTACAACACCCACCAGGAGGTCTTCTTGGATCCATCCAACTTTGCATTCAAACTCCCATAACCTTGGTGGGCCATACTTAGCATCAGATTCCCCAGGGAGGATATAGGTTGGGGACCACTAATGACCAGCGGGGCAGACCCCTGGAAAGGGCGTCCCGGCAGTCTCTGTAGCCATTTACCCACCATCTGGGAGCTGTTCTCTTGCCCTAACTCTTCCAGGTGATAAGCTTAGGTACACAGAGATGGGACCCACACAGGCAGAGGCATGAGTACGGAGCCTGTTACGTGTGTAACAATTCCATAAGCAGAATTTGCAGAGTCCCTCCAAGGGACATGCTGAGTTTACGGTCGCTCCTTCAGAGAAGCCTGTAGCTGTGGCTTCCACTAGATGGCTGCCAATCTCCCAGTCCAGAAGCACTTTACCAGGAGCAAGTCACTTAGTAACAGTGGGGACAGGTCGCCTTATCAGGTTTCCAGAATCCTGCTGACGGACATTTGGGTAGTTTTCAGATTTTTGCTGTTGTGACCATTTGCTCTATAAACATTCCTGAATGTTTGTACGTGTCTTCTGATTTGTGGTAAAACTTGCTCGCTGATGGTTCAAATGTTCTTAAAGACTTAAGAAAAATCAAGATGATGAAAGAATACACTAGTGGGAAAACATTCC
The DNA here is from genome assembly GCA_963573935.1 of Arctocebus calabarensis. NCBI lineage: Eukaryota > Metazoa > Chordata > Mammalia > Primates > Lorisidae > Arctocebus > Arctocebus calabarensis. The sequence goes on from CAUYON010118763.1 coordinate 7,873, forward strand.
CACTAGAGTGATGCCCCGAAGGCCATCACTCTAGTGGGAATGTTTTAAGATTCCTGAACCATCTTTCAGCTGAGTCTTCTACTCTCCCTGTCTGCTCGCATTGGTTTGGTTCATTATTTACTATACTGTTGTCTTAGGGAGAATGATGTTCTGGTCACCTGGAGGTCCCACTGGGACACTTACATACACTTGACTGGTGAGCCGTTTAAAACAGTAAGGAATTGTTGCTCATTCGATATAAGATATGTTTCTGAAGAAAATTACAAGCAAAATAAATTTAGGAATTGGAAGGACAAAAAGCCACTACTGGGTTCTGTAAAATTCTGGGGAGTGGGGGGTTCAGGACAGAGGAAAAGGAGAAACCAAAGAAAAATTTTCTTCTTTTATTATTGTATGGTGACAAATTTTATGAATTATGATTTTTTAGAAAACTCATTTTTTACCTTCTGTAATACTGAGAAAGAACAGATGAGCTGCGCATGATCTCGGATGAGATGCCAGTGTTTTGCCAATTCCAGGGGTTGGGAACCTGCATCCTTATAGTATGTAAGTGCAAGCTTTTACTGAATCCAAATATTTCAGAACAGATGTTCTTATTTTTATTAATACATTTTTGGTCATCTTTTATATTTTTATTTTATTTTTTAAATGAATATATTTAAAGTACCAATGGGTAAAATGAGTTTCATGGAAATAATTCTCCCAGATTGACCAGCACAATTAGAACATCAGTAAGCTGTAAGGGCTAAACTGACGGCTGCTGTGCTCATGATGTAGCTCTAACTTCCCCCACCTGACCGGCGCCGTTACTGCACAAGGTTATTTAGCGAGAGTTTATGGGGGTTGAGTGCGCCAGTCTGTTACCAGCTTTCTGTTTAAAGTGACATTTGTGACTAGTTGCACGGCTCGACAGTGTTTTTTAATTCGGTCCCCTTAACAGCCCATCATGCCAATCTTATCATTTCTGATAAAGATACGATGAATTGCTTGCTCTGTGGTATTGCAGTATCAACATTGAAGAAATCCGGTGCTCATTAGCTTTGTAACACACAGAAGGACCACAAATGTTTTAAATTACAGAGAAAGACGCAAACGGTTGTATTGCAGAAATTAAAAGATGAAAAGCAAAGATTCTTTCAAGCAGGAAGACAACATGGAAATAATGCCACTGAAACAACATAAAGTAGCTCATGTTCTGGGGGAAAGGGAGGCCATTCAGTGATGTAGAAAGTGTCAAAGAATGCATTGTCATACTTGTAGGGTGCTTAGAACCCAAGAACGTTTCAAAGTGCCAACAACAGCCTCTTTCAAGGAGAGGCATAACTGATCACAGCACGAATTAGCCTTTAACTTAACAGAACAACTTTTCAAAAGGAAAATATATGTTATTCTGCTGCTTTGGAGAATCAATGATACTACGGACTCAGTGCAGGCTTTATACTTCATTTGGATCCTAACAGAAGATTTTCTTTGCTATCAAATCATACTCCCTTTGAGCACTCTTACAAATAGAACATAGGAAATAGATATCTGCAACAATTTTCAGTATAAATGTTGCAAAGTTGGATTCAATTTGATAAATTTAGTGAGCGTGTGTACAGATGATGTACCTTCCAGGACAGGAAAACATTAAGGATTTATTGCACAGATAAAAAAATGTGTTAACAGATCCAGATGCCCTCATTTCTTTTCATTGTATCTTGTACCAATAAAATCTCTGTGCTAAAGCTACTATTTTAAGTGACATTTTGCAACAAGTTATAAGTATCATTAACTATATTCATGCAAATGCAACAGGACTTCATCAGTTTCATAGCATGCTGAAGATGAAGGATGACGTATTAGGGGTGGATTTACCTTAGCTTTGTAAACTGTGTTGGCTATAGCAGGGATGGGTGTTAGCCAACCTTTATCTCGGTCAGAACAGACAGTTAAATTTTATGAAGAACAGAATCAGCAATGTGAATTAGTGAAAGAAGATTTCTATAGGAATGCAGTATTTCCATATGATATCAAATCAGAATTGAACATTTCTTTGCAAGGCAAAACTACATCTATATATGATACATGGGGGAAAACTCCAAGCATTTTGAAAAAAGCTATCTTCTTTCAAAGCACTTCTTTGTGCTTTGAAAGGAAATTTTGGCGAACATTTTCACAGTTAGCAGAGGTCATTGATGGGCAGGATGATGTATGGAAATCATTTGAAGAATGCACAGCTGTGTGGACTTTTTGATTGGCGGATACCTTGGAAGGCTTGAGACTTTGAGAATCATGACTTCACACTCAAATTAGCACTTCACTCTCACCTAGTTGATAGCACCCAAGGTACCCAAAGAACTATAGATAGAATTGATTGAGCTCTCAGTATGTGACATTTTAAAGACTTTGTTTGATGTTAAGAAAGATCACACTGAAATAAGGAAAAATGCAATGGAAAGCCCTTTTGGTAACACGCTCCAAAATTGCTTTCTTGCTTTTCAACCACTGATTGAAACGAATCTCCACTGAACCCAAATCTGATGACTGAGACCCATCCAGAGGATCGGCTGAAACTGCAGACCTCCATTCTGCAGCCAAATACTCAAATGCTTTCCAATGAAGAGATACAACAGAGTCATTAAAAGGTTAGGTAACTTTAAAATTAACAAATAGTTTCAGTTTTTTAAAAATTATTAAGTACATAGTAGTTCATTTTTACAAAATAATGTACATTTCAAAATATATATAATTGAAATTGTGGCCTTACTTGATTACAGCTAAATCAATGCAGCTTTCCAACAAGACACTGTTCCCCACCTCCAGCCCGTTCTGTTTTCAGACTCATTGTGTGAGTGTGCTGAGTTCTTTTGACTAGAGGTATTGCCTTATTTAGGATTTTTAAAATTGTCTTGTTTTTACTTATTTTCTTTACTCTTAGCAGAGCCCCCCCTCCCCCACCGGATTCCAAATAGGTTTCCCCTTTTCTTTTGAATTGAATTAGTTTGTCCTCTGATCTGTTGACGTGTACTGTACAGGGCAATAGCTGCTCCTGGCTCTCATTCTCTGCTCCCTTTCATTGATCTTGTGTGGAATCTTAACCACATTAAGCCCCCGTGTTTTTGAATCCCACATCTGTAAAACAACAGGTCCACAGCTAGTTTGTAAAAGACGGTGAACGCCTTGGATACCTTGTGGTATTGAAAGCTACCGTGGGATATCCTGTCGCATCTGCTGGAGTGCATCTTTGAAATTTCATTATACAAATCATTTCTGCAGTGCTCTTTTTCTGTATGAAAACTATGTATTTTTTGACTCTGTTAAAATCAGGGTAAGTCTTTTTAACATCAGTCAAGTGATGTTCTCAGAAACAAAACCCTATTTTCTTTTTGTTTCTGAAGAGGAGGTGGAGTTACTGTTTTTCTAGGGTCCATGAATCTCACCTAGGGTGTTGGATCACAGTCTGAGAGTTTCTCAGGGCAGAAACATGATTCATCAGGAAGCTGGAGAAAACCTTTTTTTTGTAGAGACAGAGTCTCCCTTGGTAGAGTGCCGTGGCATCACACTGCTGACAGCAACCTCCAGCTCTTGGGCTTAGGCAATTCTCTTGCCTCAGCCTCCTGAGTAGCTGGGACCACAGGCGCCCACCACAGCGCCCGACTATTTTTTTGTTTTGCAGTTCAACCGAGGCCGGGCTTGAATCTGCCACCTTTGGTATATGAGGCCGGTGCCCTACTCGCTGAGCCACAGGAGCCAGCCCTGGAGAAAACCTTTTCAAACATCTCCTTCCATCCATTAGAATGAATGGTGAAGACCTGGTGTCCCATCATCCCTGCTTTTTGGGTGACTGCTGTGTGGGGCCTGCATGTGTTTAATAGACTGGTATTTCATGGGCTGTGAGGGCAGAGGCTCCCTGAGAGAGCTCTGTTTCTAGGAGGCTCAGAGATGCCAACTTCTATCTTACTTTTTAAAATATTTTAGTACATTTAACAAAGAGTCTTCCTCTCTGAAAGCTAGAGCATAGTGGGTACTGCTGTGGACTAAATGATTGTATGCCTCCAGAATTCATGTGTTGAAGCTCAATCTGTAATGTGTTGATATTAAAAGTGGGGCTTTGGGGAAGGGACTAGAATGTGAGGACAGAGCCTTTATAATGGGATTTGTGCTCTTATAAAAGAGGTCTCCAGGAGCTGGCCCCCACTTCCCATTGTGTGAGGACACAGAAAATGCCGTCAGTCGGGGAAAGGTCCTCACCAGATGCTGAACCTACTTTTGCCGTGATTTTGGACTTCCCAGCCTCCAGAACCATGAGCAATAAATTTCTACTTTTTACAGATAACCCAGTCTAAGGTATTTTGTTACAGCAACCCGCATGGAGTGAGTCAGGGACTGACCTATCGAGAGAGACATCTCACAGGAAAAGCGGTTAAGTATTGGGGTTGATCGTGGAGAGCCTTCTTCTAATGCTGTTGGCTACCAGTGATTGTGAAGCAGGTTTTCATTGATTGGCCTACAGCCAAGAAAATCACAAAGATGAGGCATGTTACATGTTAAGATGTAGTATGAAAATAAGTGTTAAGGGAACTTTTAGTGTCTTTGCATCATGAGAGTGTAAGTTCCATGGAATAGTCCATGTTCTTTGTCTGCATCATAACTAAGTTATCACAGTAAGTCATTAGAGTCCCCAAAGGTCAAACACAGTCATCCTCAATCAGCCATGTCCCTAAAGGGGTTCCCTTCTCCCAAAGCTAAGAGAGAAAATGTTTCGAGAACCTTCGGGTAAAAATGGAAGATTGCTGTGCTGAGCAATTGTTCTGTCTCATCTCTGGCCTGCTCTGGGTGCCCAGGAAATGCCGAGTACAAAGGAAGAAAACAGTCAGGCAATAGGTTATATAATTTGCATATGGACTTGCAGTTGGTGCTGTTAGAATCATTTCTCACCTTTTTTTCCAAGCAACACTAAGAAAGAAAAGGAAAGAAACTGGTTGTTGGCCTTGTATTTGTCTTGGACAGCTGTTTACCATCTATTATTGAAATGCATTATAACAGTTTTATAACTAGCATTTCAAGTTTAATATAAAAATTGCAAATATACTCACCACCCAAATTACAATGCGACCAACCATAGCCACAGGGAATATCCAGTAAGCCTTAGATAAATTCAGTTGCACCAAGCCCTCAGCCTCCTTGAATTTTTAAATATCAAACAGCTATGCAGGCAAAAATAGAATGCTGCCAGCTTCCTGACCTCCTGCGTTATCAGAGGCCCGGGCATTTCACTGGGTGGTTTGTATCACAGTATTCCCTTTACCAGTAGGTAAACAGCATTTAAATCACTGCTTTCAAGGGCGGGTGGAAGGCAGTTAGCATCTGCCTTAGCTGTGATGCTTTTCCAAAATATGTAGACTCAAGCCCCAAGTTAGGAAGTTTTGATCCAGTTAATCTGACATGGGCCCAGAAGTATGTAGTTGGGGAGAAAACGTCTCCCAGGTGATGCCCTCTGGAGCACTGATGAAGGTGCTGTCTGCATTTTCTTTTGCATGTATCTTGGAAGCATTAGTTGATTTTCATTAGTGGAGATAACTAAATCTAAACGGTGATTTCCAGTGACAAATAACCTTGTCGAAATTAAAGATAGATTAGTTCAAACCTGGACAATGAAGAAGGAATGTTGTTGTCCCTTCAATCACCAAGGACATTGGAGTGCATCATGCTTCCCTTTACAGCAAACAAGGAAACTTCCATAGCCATGAGCTGGGGACTGTTGGCACATTCTGAAATTTCAGCACCCCAAGGCACCTTTACAGTTAGGGAGTATAGTTTTTAGTTTAGAAATGAGGAATCAAGTAGAGAGTTTTGTTCAACGTCAGACTGAGACTTAAGAATGGAGCAAGGTTCCCGTCTCCTCATTCCTGTTGCGATGTTCTCTGTCTGAGCTTCCCTCTTCACAGCTATGTTTATTCAGAAAGGGGAAATTCACAGAATGCCCCAGATGAGGTTAAATGTCAGAAAATCTAGTCCCTGTAAAAATTTGTTGCAAAGCAAGCCTCTATTTGTAGTAGGTAACTAGATACATAGAAATTGGGTTCCTTCCCATTGAATATCATTACAGGTCATTATGAAAGTTTTGAGATACACAAAAATCAAGAAATGTGTAATCCATGCACATAGAAACAAATGGAGCCCGCCTAGCAACACTGATAAGCGAAGCAAGTGGGTGGATAAGAAAGGATTCCGTCAGCTGTGTCTCTTGGAAGTTAAATAATGGATGATGGACCATGACACTGTCTGTCTCAAAACTTAAATAGTGACAAGTTCCTGTCATGGCTCCATTCCTTAAAGACAATTGGCATCACGTTAAGAAATGGAAAATGTACACATTTTAGTTAGTTCAACTGTGTTTATTTAAAAAATGCAATATTTAATATTCACAGATCTAAAGTATAACCCACTGTCAAAAATTGCTACAGTATATATGAATGTCTTCAAAGCCATGTTCACTGGATTATGCTTGAATGACATTTACACTGAGATTTGGAACCAGTGAGATTTACATGGAAAAGTTACAGTCTTTATTGCCAAATATAACTGGAAGTTGGTGCAATCTTAACTCCATTTCTAAGTATGATTTTACAACTAAGATGACGCCAAGTTTTAGCACTTTGGTGACAACAGGACGGCAGCTTCTCTCATTGTGACTAATCACTGGCCGCTCTGCATAACCAGCAAGGAAGAACCCCGCCTTGCTGCTTCACCCGGCTGGTGTTTCCTGAGAGTGCCCTGCGTGCCGCTCTCCGGCCGAGCGCTCATCAGTACTGTGAGTAAGGCCTCCAGTTACCCTGTCAGAGGGAAAAAGGGAGCTCATCCCTCCCTTAATGATTTGAGTAGCGTGTCCCAAAGAGTTGCTGCTTTAAGTCTCCAACAAATCAAAGTTGGAAGAGAATCACTTATTTGTGAGCGTATTTCTCAGTGACAGCTATTCTTATAAGGCCTTGGGAGCTGCTATTAATTTTGAGTAGCTTCCATCTACTCAGCTGTGAGAATTATGGCAGCTTTTTGATGAGTTTTCATTATTTGCATTTTCCAAAAACTGGAGTGGCTGAAATTTACAGCCACAAACCTACACGGTGCCAATGTTTTAAAAGCTGCCAGTGATCATGTAGGTGCTTCTACTTGGAAAAGACAGGTTGCAGCAGGTTTGACCAGTGCTGTGGTGAGTTGTTCCCTCCATTCTGCAGCAGCTGGGTACTAGTTAGGTAGCCCAGTGGCAGTGAAATAAAGAAAATAACGAGTAAATGGGGAATGCTGACAAAGTACACTTTTATCACATAACAGAAGTTGAATGTTTTCCTTTTATTAGTAAAGACTCTACAACTTTACTAGTTCTTAGTTTCCTTTCAGTGCTTTATAATTCAGTTTTAGCTATTTGTTAAAAATCGTAAAAGATAGGCAGGGCTTTTTATTACCCATTTTAATTTCTATATTTTAGGGCTGTCATTATTTATATCCAAAGTAATAACGATGCCATTTATCAAAATGGCCTATGCTGTGTCTGTGGCTGCCAGACCACCTGCACTTAATACAGGATCTGGCCAAACTAAGAAGCCAACTTGGCCAAGAGAGAAAGGCTTTTAATAAAAGCAAACTTTCCGTTACATTTAGTTTGTCTTCTTGCTGGCAGCAGACTGAGTGACCTATCTTATTATAATGTAATAAACATTGAAGTCTAGATTTGAGCTTGATGACTCTTAGAAGAAAATTGGGCTGAGATAGTTCACTGGGAATCAGAAAAAAAGAAAAATCAACTTGCAGATAGAAATTTCACTCTGTCTGGGATCGTTAAGAAATACAACAATATCGACAGAGCGAATGCTGCCTATATTTGTGACGCACAGACGTACAGCTGCCGACCTGATGGATATGGGGGTGGTGCTCCATGCTTCCAGCTCACCAAACCTGCGATTCACAGATAATCATACAAAGTGGCTATGTGAGTTTTAAATCACTACAAATTGCCTTATCTTACTCTGTTGAAAATTCTTTATGTAGATCTGTTTTGGAACCTAAAAATTAGAGGCTTCTTGGTTGGACATACAAATTAAAGCTAATTGAGTTTTTAGAGTTCACATGCTCTTAAAAAGGGAAGGATAGATTTCCCTAGAATTCAATAAACCTCAAAACTATTGATTTTATTTTTCTAGTGGCCTTTATGTTAGTCCTTTTGTCTTTAGAATATATTTTTATTTCCTGACTTGCAGAACAAGCTTGTCATTATGTTTTTCTTAGGCCAAAGAAATGTGCTATTTTCATCCTCATTTGCTTCCTGTGTTTTACTCTGCATAATCAAATTTCATAATTATACAAAGTAGGCCATAGGGCTGTTGTTAAATTTTCTTTTGGTATTCTCTAGCCCCCTAATATCTCCACAAATATCCAATTTATTTGACCTCAGCCATCATTTTTAACTTTAATACACAATTTTTCTATAAGAGCTCAAATGTCTTTGCATCATTTCCCACTCCTGTTATAAGGATAATGGCTTTAGCAGGAAAAGATTCCATGTTAAGCGTTTTCTCATGAATACTGCATCCCCGGTCGTGCCTGTCCTTTTTCTGTTCTACACCCTCTTGAAAAGTACCATGTTTCATTATTATATCAGGCTCCATTCTCCCTCTGCACCTCTGAGCCTTGCTTCCAATGACAATGCTATGAGGACTTCACAGGAAGTAAGGTACCCTCCTCAAAAGCAACACAGCCAAGATAATGGGTAAAATATCTCCATGGCATCTAAAGTATCACTCCTTACTCAGTGTGGAGAGACTTTAATCATCAGTGCCTGAGTTATAGAATTTCAGAGCTGAAAGGAAACGTGAAGCTCTTAGTTCAATTCCTTCATTTCAACAGATGATGAGAGTTGGAACTAGAGAATTTTTATACATTGCTCAAGATTATATAACCAGCTATTTGCTGAGCTGAGACTTGAAATCTGATTGCCCCAAATCTTAGGTTATTAAAAGAAAAAGACATATGGTGTTAATTTAACTTCCATTAAATTCATAAAAAGAATAATCACTTTTTTACTGTTTCTATAAAAGTAATTCATGCTCATTTATGAAAATTTCTCATAATACAAGGACATACAAAAAAAAAAAAAAAGAAGAAAGAAAAGAAAGAAACGGGTGACCTGGAGTCATTCTATAAAAATAATTAATGTTACCATTTAATGAACATTATTTAAGCATGTAAGTGGATAGGCACAGATAGAAGGGTGGTTATGTAGATTGACAAAAAAGAAATTGAAACGAGAAGGAAGAATAGGGAAAAGGAGTCATCACTTTAAAACACTGTGTCCATTCTATATATGCTGTTTAAGAAAATGGATAAAACTAAAAAGTTGCTGAACTTCACATTAAAGTTTCTCTACCATAAGATATATTCTCATAAGTACCTAAAATATATAACTTTAAGAAAGAAATTATTTTTAAAAATTGAAACAATAAGGGGCAGCACCTGTGGCTCAACAAGTAGGGCGCCGGCCCTAGGTGCTGGAGGTGGCGGGTTCAAACCCAGCCCCAGCCAAAAACTGCAACAACAACAAAGAAGGGTTTAAAAATTGAAATATTAAGCTCTAATGTTTTCAAAGGATGTTTCCATTTTATAAATTGTCAATTAACTCTTCTGATAGAAATGATTAGCTTTATTTGCTCAAATGCCCCAATTTTTTGTTACATTATTTTTACATTGTCAAGATATATAGCTTTCATATTTTTTTACATTATAAATTGTACATCATTTCCTCTTAGTTGTGAGATTCAATAGAAGCAATATTTGTCAAGGTTTCTTCATCCCTGAGATCTCTGTCCTGTGCTATCTCCAGGTTAGGGATCTTTGGTCATCCAGGATGTTCTTGAAAGATGCCCCTTAATTAAGTTTCTCCTGAGTTGTTATCTGCGTGGGCGTGTCGGTCTGTGGCCTGAACAGTTAGTTGAAGGACACTTTGATTAGGAATAAACTTTTGAGGTCACATTTTTTCCCACCTTATCAGATTTCATTTTGTGTTATCAGCTCCCTGTTTTACGTGCTAATCTGTTTTTACCAAGTTCATTCTACATTTGTTTCTTTGTCTGAGGCTTTCATTCCAATAATGTTTTTGTTTCTCTCATATCTATCTTGAGTTCTGATGAGTTACGTTTTGGGGGGAGGGGGCAGTACAGAGGTAATGAATTTTCTTAATTTTCTTCATTTTACAATAGTTTTAGACTGTGATTTTGCCTGTTAGCATGCCATGTAATATTACCACGAAAGCCAAGCATGACGTGACAGGAATTGGTGTAGGTGGGCCTTTCAGTGTGAGGTTCTGTGTCAGTCTGGCGAGGCTGTGGATAGTGTTTACGGCTCTTTGTAGCAGTGTATCAGCGGCTGAAATGTCCTCACATGCCCTTGGTTTTGTCTCGGCTGTTGTCTTTGGGCTTCCCTGGAGACCTTTTAACTAGGGTCTGAGGCTTGGGGTCTTTTAGCTGCAGACTTGCTGCACAGCAGCCCTGCCCGCCTTCCTCCTAGATGTGGACAGGAACCCCCACCGACCTACTTCTGTCCCTGGGCGCTGTCTCTAATCTCAGTGTGGCTGGAAGGCCTGAGAGCGCACGCCTGAGCTGGGCCCAGGAGGTGTGGGAGGGAGGCGCTGGCAGCCTCGTTTCCTCCTCTCACCCCGGTGCTTTCCCTGCTAACTCCTTCCTTTTAAGTTTTTGTTGTTGTTTTGGGGACCGGAGAAGGTAGTGAGGGGAGCAAATAAAGCTTCTGCTCTGGGTCTTTTACCAGAACTGTTCCAACAATTTTTATGGATAATAGAAATATTATTTTTGTTATCACGTTTTCAATGTAAGTCTCTCTCCACAAAAGTTATAAGGGGAAGTGACAATGCTCATTCTTTATGGAAATGAAATCTTATAGAAAGACATTTTTTCCCTCATTACTGAATCCAGAGTCTCTTGAACACTTCAGAAATACTTAATGAAGTGTCTCTAGAATTTAGTTGCCATGAGGAGTATAGAAGCAAAACTGTTTGAAATGTAGGACACTGTGTTTCTTGGGAAGTCGGAGTGAGCGTCTGCACCTACAGATTGGCACTGGCCGGTTCTGCCAGGCCTAGACTATCCACGAGATTAGAAAAATGAAGCAGTCAAAATGGACATATATGAAGTGCTTGAGAGGAAATGAAAGTGTATAGGTAATGTTTCTGATTTTACCTTAAATTTCCATTTCAACATAAGAAACCACAAGCTAACTAAACAAAAGGTGTCAAGTACAGGTTGTGGGTAGAGACGTCAGGGGCAATTCAGAGTCACCATCCAGCCCCCAAGCTGCTTTTCCCATCTGCTTCATTTATGAGAAATGTTATATTTCAGACATCAATACTGTCAGCAAAATGGGAGAGGTTCGGGGGGTGGGGGGTTTACAGTTTTCTTTGGCCTTCCAATATTTTCTTTGCCCTGACTAGTGACTCCTTTGATCCTGGTAAATTGTCTTCTTTTTAAACTCTTCAGGCAGTGTAAATCATTCACAATTCAGAAGTGAAACCTATGGAGGATTACTTCTGCTGTTCTCTTTTCAAACGAATGAGGCAATAGGTCTGCACTGTGGAGAGATAAAGTCCAGGCCTCTTCGCTATCCTGGCCTTCTCAACTGCTGTAAAGGTTTTCAGGTCCTGTGATTGTAAGAATGAAGAGTGAGTCCTGTCCCTGGGCCTCTCCAGCCCCGTCCCAGCCATCCAGTGGGTCAGCATCGAGCTCGCTCTCTCCATTTTTCGGGAGTGTGTTTCTTTGAGCTGAGGAATCCAATCCAAGTACAGATGGCAATGCTCTTTTTTTTCTTTCTGGAAGATTTTAGGAGGGGATTCTGAGTTAGCAATTATTATTCCCCAGTGGCCCTTCTATCCCAACTCCTTGGCTGGTTTAATGTTATATGTTTTTAAATATAAAAGACTTCTAGTTTTTGCTTTATTTGCCTTAGGACAAACATTCTTATTGAATGAATTGATTTAGATAAAAACAGATATCTGATGGCCAATCCATCAAGTGAGAATATTTTCACTTGGCAGGTAACGCAACTGATGGAAATTGAAAAAACCCTAGAGGTCACTTAAAAGTGTGAGAGTTTTATGCAGGGTTTGACTAGATGTAAGTGCTAATATTCAACAGTTGTTAACTTACAGAATTGACAGTTTCATCTCATTCAACCTGAGCTGATAGACAGCAAGAACTCAACAGCGTGGTTAAGCTCTTCAGAGGGAGAAGTGGAGCCAGTCTCTGACTCTCAGAGGGAAGGGACTCAGGCTGCAGCTGGAAAGCTCTTTCAGATGTAAGCATTATTTTAATGAGGACTTTTTAAAATATACCTTGCATCGTGGCCTTGGCTTTTTACTTTGGTTTGTTTGTGGCTCAGTCCCACCAGTCGGACATGGATTCAACAGCTGACATTTTCTGTCATGAACCACATTGGAACTTCTCCTGTTCCTTTTCTCCCTCCTGCTGACACTTTAACTATACTTAAGGCTAACCACCACTGCTCTTATTTTTTATTGGACAGGAGTAAGGTGATAGTTGCTAACTAATTTTATATGTCCCAGAATGAACTTCTCGGGAGCATGCCTCCAGACCCTGCCGCATCCTGCTCCTCTCCGCTGCTGCTGCCCTGTGTTGGGAACGGACCTCAGGAGGTCCCGCTGGCAGCTCCCGCGGACTGTCAGTCACTCTCAGTGCACGCTGTCGTGTTTCTGCTTTGACACACGAGGAGGAGGGACTTTCATTTTTATTCTGGGTCCCCAAAGGCTTCAAGATGGCTTCTTCCATACACTGCAGACATCCTTTCAAGCACTGTCACCAAAAAACCAGTCAGTCCTTATTCCTCATTCTGACTCTGCCATCCTGGGATGCTGAACCATTTCTAAGTCCCTTAACTCTAAACCTATATTTAACTCTGAAGATAGATAGTTGAATATCATAGTCCTGTGATTAAATGCCTACAAGTCATTTAAAGTTGACCTTTTCTTTTCCCCCTAAAATCTGAATAACAACGTTGTACACAATTTATACATAGTTATTTCACAGGCTGCATATTAATGGCACAAAGTGTTAGCTTCCATCTGGGCCTGGGGAGGACATACCACTGTTGACTGTAAGGAAGTGTGAATGCTTGCCCCCGACCCGCTTCAGCCGCCTGAAGTCCATTTAAGGCACTATTTCTGATTGAGCATGCGAGCGTGACTATAAATTTCCCCCGACAAAAACCACATCCCCTCATCAGCCACATAGGCAAATGGCAGGAGAACCCACTGTGGAAGCTTCCCACGCTTTCAGCGTCACCGCGAGAGGGCAGGGGCACGTTTGTGCAAGACGAGATTGGGGCTGGGTGCAGCCGGGACACAAGCTCTGCGGTCTGTCTGCTCAAGCTGTGGCGCACGGGACGTCCCGGAGGACACTGGGCTCCTGGAAGCCTGCTCACTAGCCAGCGGACGGAGAGGGCACAAGGGATGTCTGTCCAGCTTCCAGATCCCCTAAGCGCTCCGACAGCTAAGAACGTAGCTAAAGTCCATTCTCCAGTGTTCACTAGATCTTCGCAGAAACCTGATATAGTTTAATGTAATTTTCTGTGGGTTTATTTATTTTAGTGGCAAATGCTCGAGTTCAGAGAAACACAGATAGTTAGCTTGTTAGTGGTCAAGCCGGGATTCAGACTGGGTCCACTTTATCTTGAACTGATTCTGAAGTTGAACGTCAGCAGCAAAATCAGAACATTGGTGGGAAAAGGAGAGTTGATGAGTCCGTGGGTGTTGGCCCCGCCCACGATCCCTCCCTGGGTGTTGGCCCCGCCCACGACCCCTCCCCGAGTGTTGGCCCCGCCCACAATCCCTCCCTGGGTGTTGGCCCCGCCCAAGATCCCTCCGCGGGTGTTGGCCCCGCCCACTCAGGGCTCTCAGCTTGGGTAGAAAGCACATGGCCAGGCAGGGAAGGGGCAGACATGCACCTCTCTTCAGTTCAGTTGTAAAGGGACTATGAAGTTATCAAAGACATCTCTAAGAAAGTGAAAAGGGAGTTATTCTTACCAAGGAAAAGTCAGACACCTAATTAAAGAAATGGACAAGAGCTAAGCAGACACTTCCTTAAAATGCCTAACCAGACAGTCAGTGAGCATGTAAAAAAGACGTTCAACGATGTCAGAAGTGCACCTGTCAGCCTCAGCAGAAATGACAGGGTATCCGCGGGGACTGCTGAGGTGGAGAGTCCAGAACACCGCACCAAGTGGAGGTCTGGAGCGTCTGGGCCTCTCAGGGCTTGTGGTGGGGGGAGTGGCAGTTAGTGAAACCACTTTGGAAAACCATTAGATAGTTTTGAATACAGCTGAACACTCAGACACGTCCAATCCTAAGAGTATGACCAACAGAAATGCATACATATGCTCTTCAGAAGACCTATAGGCATGAAAAGTAGCACAATTCCTAATAGCCAAATACTGGAAACTAACAAAAAGCCCCGTAACAAAACAATGAACAAATAAATTGTGAATTGACATAATGGAATATTATTCTGCAATGAAAATGAACAAACCATTGCTACTAGTACCAATATGGTTCCATGTAGCAAGGTGTGGCTGAGCTAAAGGGGGTGGGCACAGAGGAGTTCATACTCTTTGATACCATTTAGGTGAAGTTCAAAAGTAGGAAAAAGCAAGTGTTAACTTTTGTAAAGGGTGGGAAGGAATGATTGGCAGGGACTGAGTGGTCCCCAGGGTGCTGGCGATGTTCTCTTTCTTCATCTGGGTTCTGGTTACACTGTGTTGAGATTTTGAAAATTCATCAAGTTATTCTCTTGTGATACATCCAATTTTCTGTATGCATATTATATTTTAATAATGTGTTTTTGAAGTATTATATATACAGATGCTAGTCTTTAATTTTTTGACTCCCACTGTGGCAATATAAATTTAAATCAACTTAGTAATTTGCATAGGCATGAAATTGGAATTAAGTGACATATTGTACCCTATACTATGGGAAAAATGTTCATTTTTCTCTTGATAATGCTTCATGGGCTTCAATTTGTCTGGACCCAACAAGGTGAGAAAGGAAAGAAATAGTGAATTCCATCAACCGCACAATTACTGCTGCTTAGCATTTGTTCAGCCACAGCAAAGTCAGGTTCTCACCAGATCACAGAATTCTTTCTTGCCTGGGAGTCTGCAGTAAAACTAATCTTATTATTTATGAAGAAAGCATAAGGAAAATGAATATGAAATTCCAAGACAAGACTAAAACAAATGCCGAGCCTTCACTTCCTAGGAGACAAGGTGAAAAGATGCAAAGAGAAATCCTCCCTTCTCACCGGCAGCCCTCATTTGCAGTAGTAACTAAAAAAAAAAAAGGCAGTGCGTAATGTTTAGAGAAACTTAGCAATAGCCTTAAAAACTTGTTTTGCAAATTGTTCAGGTAGTGTGTGGGTTGAGTTTTCAAATTCTCATCTCAATACAAAATTAGATGAATTCTAGTATAAAGAACAGGACTGAAAGAAGAACAAACTTGTATTTTAAAAAATAAAAATTGTTAGACACCATCTGTCACAGAGTCTGATACGTCATCTGCAACAGAATATTGAGAGTTAGTTCTGTCCTTCCTAGAGTTCCCATCGTCCTAGGAACTCATTAGACCCGAGGTTGCTTGATTTATGAAGGTCACACCATTGTTGATGATAAAACAAGGCTGGACCAATCAGCTTTCAGCTTTCGGCCTTTTCTTTTTCACCCAATGGTAGTGTCCAAGGAATAAATTTATGATAGCCCTCAAATCATAGGTATGGTATTAATGCGTCTCTTTTTTAAATGTGTGTTACAGCTTGCTGCCCTTGAATTCCCACCAAAGAAACTATTTGGAAACAAGGACGAGCGTGTGATTGCCGAGAGGCGAAGTCACTTGGAGGTAACAGAGTCAAGCTTTTCTTTCTCTGTGTGTTTGAAAATTTTGCCATCTGATTGATCAGTAAGAAATATTTTTGTTTAGTGAACACTGTTACATCTTTTCACAAGGGGGAAGGAGCTGCTTCATTAATACAGGAGATGGCAGCAGATTATAAAGATGCGATATCAGTTTATTGGAAATATGAGTTATCTCCCTCTGGTCCAGCGGAACATTTTTCTTGTTTTTAAGAAGATAGATTTATTCTAAGGGCTAGGAAGCAGGATGTAAGTGAGAACTAAATATTCAGCATGGACAGATGGTATGTGATACAGGATGAGGGTAACAAAGCTTGCTGCAAAAAACTTGGAATTAATTAACACGACTTTAGTATTACATCATTGTTGCTTGTTCAAGATAGTTGGAAGCAAAAAGACGCATTCCTATTTTAGTCATGATGAGGTTAAATTTGACTTATTTTAACTTAATCTTCCATGCCAGCTTTATATGTACAATCCTGGTTTAGCACCGATGCACATTGTCAACTGCTTTATGTAGCTTGTATTTGTTTTGGGAATATAGTTGCTTGTTTCCTTAGAATCTGATACTGATGAGTTTGAGTCTTTGCGCCAAGGCAGGGACCAGTTTTGTTCTGTTTTGTTTTGTATTGAGAACAATGAGAAGCATTGTCACAGGTAGTCCTTGGGGACTGGTCACACTCTTGCCTTGTGAGCCACTGAGGTAGACAAGGGACAGAAGCTCGTATGGCTCACTGTAATCGAGCCTCAACAAGTGCTCAGGTGGCCCCTCACAGCTCCTTGTGGTTTCTTTAAGAGGAATAATAATAACGACTATTGGAAATGAAATCAAATAAGGAAAAGCCTAAGACAGCCCTGTTTGAATTGTGAATTAGTACATAAAAATTGTTATTCTTGTTTCTAGAAACAGCCAGTTAAAAATGGTTGCCCATGGGGTGCACTTCTTGCCAGTGAACCAAGGATTAGGAAATACCTGGAAGCTGGAGGTTCCAATGAGTGTGAAAGGGGGAGGAGGAGGGAACATGGAGAAACCAAAGACCAGGGGATGAGTGTCTGTGCCGGACTTTGGAGTTGACGTACTCAGGGCAGATGGTCTCTTGAGGAAGCACAGGTTTCTGGTTATGGCCGTGCTTGCGTTTGGGTTAGACAGCAGTGACACATTTGAAGAAGTCATTTATCCTATGATGGTAGGACCCTCACACCCACCTGAAGAATTTGCTTTCAAGTAAAAGGTTGTTGTGGTGAGCCTGCTTGATCAAGTTTTCTCAAAGCTTTGATTATGTAATACAAACAAATTAAAAATGAAGGTACAACTAGTACTTCTTTTGCTTTACCTTACCCTTACCTGCCTCAGTTATCTAGACTTGTCTTTAAGGGAAACACAGAGCATGATGGCTTGTTTTTTTTTTTTTAGAGAGAGAGTCTCACTTTGTCGCCCTCCGTAGTGTGGCATGGCGTCACAGCTCACAGCAACCTTCAGCTCTTAACTTAGGCAATTCTCTTGCCTCAGCCTCCCAAGTAGCTGGGACTACAGGTGCCCGCCACAATGCCTGGCTATTTTTTGTTGTTGTTGCAGTTTGGCCTAGGCTGGGTTCAAACCTGCCACCCTCAGTATATGGGGCCGGTGCCCTACTCACTGAGCCACAGGCGCCGTCCGTGATGATTTATAAACTCATTTTTATTTGCTAATAGAAGATAGATTGTTGGGCAGCACCTGTGGCTCAAGGAGTAGGGCTCCGGCCCCATATACCGGAGATGGTAGGTTCAAACCTGGCCTTGGCCAAAAACTGCAAAAAAAAAGAAGATAGATTATTGTTGTCCCCAGCCATTCAGGGCCTTGATTAAGCTTATAGGATGCCCAGATGGGGCATTTTGTGTGCAATGCTGTTGTGAGCACAGCATTTGGTACACTTGGTTTTTATTCCAACTTCCAGAGTTAGAGCAAAGTTCACAGTGTTCTTTCCTTGTTGGTATGGAACCCATGCTCTTTCAGCATCTCCTCCGTCATGGATTAACCCTGAGCCGTCAACTGTTGGTGAGCAGAGTTTTATGTTAGTTTCTGCATGTTCAAGAATCCCTTCCTTTGCCTGTGACTGTTGCATCAGCCATTATAGAACAGGTTCCACAAATTGCCGAAGTAAGCCCTTCCATTTAAAATAAAATGCATTTCACCTGACATTGACTATTAAGTCTCAGAGCATTATCTTCTTTTTAAGGAGCAAGCTTAATTTATCTTCACTTTGATGGAAAATTAATCTGAGGTCCTTGCATTAATTCTCTCTGACTATTGTGACTTTTCTTTTGATCTTCTAACATCAGACGTTACTACTTGATTTAGTATATTTTAATATGAAAATGAACGTAATTATTTTCTGTGAATTTCCTGTTTGATTTAATTCAACATTTATTTAATTCCTAATACATGCTAGAGATAGTGCTAAGAATACAAAGATAAAGGAGACATTTCTTCCTCTCTAAGAGCATATATATATTATATTTGAGACAGAGGCTCAAGCTGTCAGCCTGGGTAGGGGAGTGCCGAGGTGTCACAGCTCACAGAACTCTTGGGCGTAAGCGATTCTCTAAGAGCATACGTTTGAGTGTATGTGAAATTTTACCTGGAAGTATGAGGTAAACACACAGTCACATGCAGAAAGATAGATTGCAGTGGGAAGGACACGTCTTCACTGGGACACATCTGCCCACGGCAGATGAGCTCAGAAGGAATTATCTGACCAATTAGTGATACCCAGAAGTGCAGCTTTATGAGCCTTTCACCATGATAAAAAGCTGTGTTTTAAGTGAGTATTCAATTGTGGGAGGTTTTCAGGGGGGAGGGGTTGTTTTGGGTTCTTGGGGGTTCTTTTTGTTTGTTTGTTTTTCTCATTTTTTATATACAGGCTGGAGTACAGTGGCATCATCACAGATCACTGTAACCTCAAAAATGCAGTTTTAATTAAGCAATCCTCAGCCTCCTGAGAAGCTGGGACTACAGTGTGCACCACCACCCCTGGCTAATTTTTTAATATTTTGTAAAGATGAGGTGTCTTTATGTTGCCCTGGCTGGTCTTGAACCTCTGGATCCTCCCACCTGGCCTCTCAAAGTACTGGGTTTGCAGGCATGAGCTGCCGTGCCTGGCCTCGGTTGTGTTTAGATCTTCCTTGTATTCCCAAAGTTTGGATCTTGTGTTTATCAGCAAAAACCATTAAATGTTTTCACATTAAAGACATGAAACCACTTGTCACCTTCAAAGGAGTGAGACCATAACAAGAGTAAGTGGGCGTATGTAAATCGGGTTTTAGGTGCTAACTTTCATTGATAAGCTTGTATTGGCTTCACCCACACAGTTATCCCACCACCTCTGATTATAGCTGGAGCCAGTTTTTGCAGAGTCTGGCCCGTAATTACTTATCATATGTTCAAATGCTTCCTGGCACTTTGGTTCAGACAGAGCTACAGGCTCTTTGTAGATTCCTGACCTGGTGAGTCTCCTCCTTGCTGCGGGCCTGGCCCACCCAGAACCCAGGCAGTATGACTGTGTGTGTTGTGAGCAGACCCTGCCCTCAGGCTGGCACAGGCTGATGCTGACCACTCTCCCGCTGTGACTCCCATCCCAGGCTTTAAACGCCCTGCCTGTGTCCTGACAACTCTCCCCCTGTGACACCCATCCCAGGCTCTAGACGCCCTTTCTATGTCCTGACAACTCTCCCCCTGTGACTCCCATCCCAGGCTCTAGACGACATGTTGGCAGATAAAGCAGTAGAGGTAACAGTAAGGAATGTTCTCAGTCTCTTGATAAGCTCTTATCTGCTTGATAAGCTATTTAGAACAAAAGGTGTTTTTTACTGTATTTGAAGTCAGATGCCATGACCATTAGGTTGAGCTCCAAGAAACCGCCATGGTCATTAGGTCAGAAGTGCTGGAACCCTGGCAGTTTCGTGTGCTTTTTCATTCTAGCAGGTTTTCGCAGAGTCTGGCCCATAAGTCCTGATTATATCATGATATGCTTTCTCCCACTTACATGGTGTTTACTAGACACCACGCATGAGTAAAAAGTGCTTATGAGAGGGCGGGGCCTGTGGCTCAAAGGAGTAGGGCGCCTGCCTCATATGCCGGAGGTGGAGGGTTCAGACCCAGCCCTGGCCAAAAACTGCAAAAAAAAAACAAAAAACAAAAAGTGCTTATAAGATATCATTTACTCCTCACAGCAGCTTGTGAGGTGAGATTTATTATTAACTCCGTTTTTCAGGTGAGGAAATGCATCTTGGGCAGGATAAGGAAGGTCATGTCAAAGTCCAGGGAACACTCAGGTATATTCTCTTAATCAGCACACTCTTAAGATTACAATTGTGTTGGCTGTTCTTACAAAGAAATGCCATTTAAAAAAAAAAAATCATCTTCCAGCTTTATCACCATAGTGTTAACGAAGGTCCACTGCCTCGTTGTTTGTTCTTAAATCCCACTCGTTTGTTCAGCGATTCCTGAGCACCCAGTCTGTACCAAGCAGCCTTACAGAGTGGGAGAAACTCGTTAGCAGCACAGTGACCATTTTCGTCATCCTGTAACGGCCCATGGCAGTAAGGATGGCATTTATTTATAATTTTTTTTTTTCTTTAAGGAAAGATGTTTGTCGTGATTGTTGATTTTAAATATTCACTTCACGGGTAATAAAAACTTCTGAATCTCAGTTGCTTGCAGCTTTGTTTATTTATGGGATGTCATATTGTTCTCTTGCAGATTTATTTTGAGAATATCTCAAATTTGCCAAAGTATAAAAAGTGGCATCCTTATGAATTACTGAAGAATATGAACTCAATATCTTTAGAGAAATTTTTCTGGCTTTAAATATTATATGTAGCATATAAAATATACAAACATACACATACATAGTTTGTTAATATGGATATCAAATTGAGATTTAATAAAAAATATGCTGTATAGTATTTATTAACCATAGGCCTGAAACTTCTCCAGTTTTGAACCACATGTTTCCAGAACAGCAGTTCTCAATCTATAGGTCGCGGCGTAACAATGAAAATACTTTGCAGCATTAGGAAGGTTGAGAACCACTGCTCTAGAATGTCAAATTGTCAGTCGTGAAGGACTAATTATTTACATTCCATCACTTATCAGTACCTTTTGTTGATTATATGTAAACTGAGTGGACAAAATTGCTCTGTTAAATTGCAATAAAATGCCTGAAGCACAGGCCATGCGTTGGGTAGCACTATTCTGGAACATCCATGAAACCTCCCTCCACTTCTTTAAGATTTCTGTCACTTTCTTGCTTTGTATCAAAAAGACGTTTATGTCTCAGATCTTCCTGGTTGTGCTCATAAGTACTTGAAGGCAGTGGACTAAATATCTAATTCAATTCTTAATCCCCCATGATACTTCACACTTGCTTCGCTTTTACTGAATTATCAGACAGTCTGCCCAAATTAGCCCCAAATTAATGAGTTTTCTGTTTTGTTTTATTGTTGTTCATTGGCAAGAGGCGCATTTGGGGTTACTAATTTCAGAGAATGTCATTATCTCCTTGGAAACATTCTACTAATCATTTTAATCTGTCATTTCAAGGGGCAACTGTAATTAATGAAAACAAATGAAATTCTCTAAAACTGTAAAGCTTTCCAAAACTTTACAACCACGTTTGGAAGTAAGAACCTGAGAAATTTCTAGGAATTTTTCTTCAAAACTTCCTGGAAAACTGGAGCAAACAGATGCCCATAGCTATCTTCCCCCTGTTCACCTCCTTAGCTAAAGCATTGTTGAGATACTCGTGAAAAGAAATGTGGTAGCTGGGAATGTGGGCCTTGGAGCAGATTACCTCAGTCTTGAATCTTAAGTCTATATGCCTTTGGAGTTATTTAATGTCACTGCTTTAGTTTCTTCGTCTGCAAAATGAGGATAATATTTTACTCTACTTATACTGAGTATTAAATGAAATCATGTCCATAACATGAAATCTGCTATGAAGAAAAACACTAAGAAATGTTAGTTGGTTCTGTGATGATAGTAAGATGGGAGTGTGGGTGGTGATGGAGCCTTATGTGGTATTTTGGGTCTAAGAGCTAAGGAAGGCAAAAGAGCAGCACCCCCGGCACTCACACAGCCTGACGATGTGAGCATGTCCGCCTGCTGCATTTACTTGCAAAATCAGTTTCTGAGAGGAAAGACACTGAACTTATGTGAATGTTCTTATTTATGATCATACCTGGAAAATACTAGAACTCTCTTGCTTTAATGCCATCCTCCCTTTCAGCCTATAAAATTGTCGGAGTGAAACTGGCTCTGAAAAATTTAATCGTGATAGAGCTGTTGTCCAATGTGGAAAAGATCAGAGGCCTGGGATCATGATGAAAAGGGCACAATGTCTCCATATGTTTGTAGTTGTTATTTACAGCTGCTTTGTTCTCTTTATGTGGCCACCATGTCACTGACCGTAAGACTTCCGCTGCAGAGTCCCCGGTGACCTACAGTATCTCCTGGGCGTCTACCTGTGGATAAAGAGTAGATATGCTGATGTGTTTCAGCCAGAAGCCTCCAGGAACACACCTATTTCATTTGTTTATTTATTTATTTATTTTGGTGGTTTCTGGCTGGGGCTGGGTTTGAACCCACCACCTCCAGCATATGGGGCCAGCCCGCCCTACTCCTTTGAGCCACAGGTGCCACCCTAACACACCTATTGTTAAAAGATGTTAGATTTATTGACGCACTACAACAAGGGAGAACACAGGCCATGAGCAATGAGAGCATAAAGGTGTCAAAAGTCATCGTAGGATTTGGCTCCTATTAGGTAATTTGGGGAGAGTACAAAGAAGTAGCTGTCTTGCTCTGGACTGGATGCCGAAGGTAATTCTACGACAATAACTCTTACCTAGAAAGCAAAAAGAAAAGAGTGATATTGATAATATGATTGAGAAGTCAAGATATGGACTCAACCAAGTGTCTGTCAATGGATGATTGGATAAAGAAAATGTGATAGATACACACAATGGAATATGTTATCATCCATGAAAAATAATGAAATCCTGTTATTGGCAGCAACATGGATGGAACTGGAAATCATTATGTTAAGTGAAATAAGACAAGCACAGAAAGACATGTCACATGTTCTCACTCATATGTGTTTGTTAAAAAAAAGGGGGGCCTGTGGCTCAAAGGAGTGGGGCCCCACCCCCATATACCGGAGGTGGCCAGTTCAAACCCAGCCCCAGCCAAAAAAAAAGGGCCTCCTAGTGGTAGAGTAGAAGGGTGGTCAGCAGAAACTGGAAAGGGAAAGCACAGGAACTCAAAGAGAAGTTGCTTAATAGGTACAAAAATAAAGTTAGACAGGAGGAGTAGCTTCTAGTACAAAAATAAAGTTAGATAGGTGGAGTAGTTTCTAGTATGTGGTGGGATAGTAAGGAGGTTATAGTTAACAGTAATATATTTCAAAATAGCTAGAAGAGAAGAATTATAATGTTTCCAACAAGGAAGAAAAGATAAATGTTTCAGGTGAGGGATATCCCAGTTACCCTGATTTGACCATTTACTTATAGGTATCAAAATGTCACAGAGCATGTAGACCTCCAAAATATGTGCAACTAAGATATATCAATTTAAAAAGGAAAAATAGGATAGAGTAGCAGAATATTCACCTGGATAAGGGTTTATTTGATCAGATTCATGGTTTGTGTAGTCTTCACGTTTTTGTCTATGTTCTGCCGTGACTACAGAATGGTTTTTCTTTCTGGTTTAGTCCTGCTTCTTCATGGGCACAGAGTAGCTTGTCTGGTTGACACTGTTGATGGTCCACAGGAGAACACTGTGGCTTAGCTGTCAAAGTCAAGCCAGTCTCCAGCTGCTTTGCTTTCTTTTTCTCACAGTAAGGGGATGCCCGGAGTTCATAGATAAATCGTGATTAATGATGGCACATGTGAACTAAATGAAGAACTCTTTCCAAAATAAAGTCTTGGTAGTTCAAACGCCTTACATGCCAATATAGGAATTATTCGTGGTTGTCAGTATTGACATACACAGCCACCCATACACACACTGCCAGGAGTCATTTTGCCGGTCTATGAGTGACTGCGACATGTACAGCCTAGTTTTTCCTGACTAACAATAGTTTCACATTCTACTATAACTTTATTTTGTGAGATGAGACAATTAAGTTCAGAAACTCATCCAACAAAGGCTCTACATACCTCATTACTAAGTATCTCTGCAGTTACTCTGAAGTGCTCCCCTTGGGAAGCTGAAATGGATGCCAGCACTTATTCCACCTTCTAACCTCAATTGTTAGACCTCCTCCCATGACAGCTCTGATGGCCATTCCAGAAAAAGAATTCCAGGCTCGGCGCCTGTGGCTCAATGGGCTAAGGCGCCAGCCACATACACCTGAGTTGGTAGGTTCAAATCCAAACAACAATGACGGTTGCAACTGAAAAATGGCCGGGCATTGGGGCAGGCGCCTATAGTCCCAGCTACTTGGGAGGCAGAGGCAGGAGACTCGCTTGAGCCCAGGAATTGGAGGTTGCTGTGAGCTGTGATGCCACAGCACTCTATCCAGGGTGACAGCTTGAGACTCTGTCTCAAAAAAAAAAAGAGTTCCAAACTTACTCCGGCGTCAGTGCATAAATTCCCCAGGGAAGTCCTTCGAAGGTGACTGTCGTGATGTGCAGGAGGGAGGTCAGGAGTACCTCTTCCTGGATGGGCTCGAGAACTTAATTGCCCAGCCTTATATTCTGAAGCCTTAAATTTACAGTAATAGAATACTTTGGTTTAGACATTTGAAAGATTTAGCCCTTTCAGCTTCTAGGTAAATTTCAGGAGGCAAAAATCTTTAGGATTTCTGAGTTTCCATGTTTATTTGGCTGTCAGAAAGATAGTTACCAATTTTATAGTTAACGTTCTTTCCATCTATTCTCTGCTGATCTTACAAAATGTATAATGATAGAGTTACTATCAAACAGATAAAAATTAGAGAAATATCTGATAGGAAGAACGATTTAATTCTTCATTTAGGTTTTTTTTTTCTTCTGGTCAGCTAGTTATTTATATTAGGAGGGGCTATTTTCTATTTTTATCCCATTACCAACATCATTAGTAACAGAGCTTTTTGCAGGGGGTAACTGGGTGTCGATGTGTTCAAGAGTGAGTTAGAGTTTGGAGGTTGTCTCATAACCCCCTTCTTGGAGTGAGAGGAGCCGAGAAGGAGGTGATCCTGAAGCTGACGGCCTATTAAGAAATCACTTTACACAATAAAAATCCTAGCAACATAAGTTGGCTCTTTATGATCACAATAGTGAATGAATCTCCAAGTGGAGGGAAAATGGGAAGATCCCACTTCGGATTGTGAGACCAGTCGTTGGTTTGAGAGGAAAACTCAATTATATATTTTCAAGAACAGTGACAACTTCCAAACCGAATGGAGGCCTAGAGGAGGGAAGGGAAGACCCTCCTCACTGCAGTCAGACGGTTCCCTTTGGCCGTCTCCCTCCTTGCCCTTCCCAGGGCCATTCTGTACTGAGGTGATAGCTGACAGCACGGACTGCAAGCACACTGTGCGTGGGCCGTGCTCTCCATCTCTGGACGCCCATTCTCAAACTCTAAGCTGGCATTTAGGATCTTCCTGTCCTTGTTGACGGTGTTGTAAGGCTGCCCATACCTCCCTAAGCTCAGCTCTCTCCTCCCTGCGAGTCCCGCCTGCTTCTCTGTACATCAGTTTTCTTGTTGATAAAATGGAAATGGTAATAGTACCTACTTCATACAATTTTGATGGCTAGTGAAATAATCAGTAGAAAACATTTGGATAGGCACTTGGTACATTGCAATTTCTAAAAATGATGACTAATTTTAAACTGTTGTTACATTGCAGTTGTCATATAGGGACTAAGAGTATAACTCTTAAAGTAAACATTTAAAGTCCTACCTTTTGCAATAAGACTAGAAATAAAACATAACAATTGGAAAATAAGACATAAAGCTGTGTTTGTTCACAGATGACATGATAGTTCATGTAGAAAATTCAAAAGAATTAACAATGATCAAAAAACTCCTGGAAGTGATGTGTGATTATAGCATGGTTATAGGATATAAAGTTAATATACAAAATTGAAAAGATTTTCTATATACCAGCAATTAACAAATGGAATTTGACATACAATACTATTCATATTCACACCCCCAAAATTAAGCATTTAGGTATAAATCTAATATGTGTAAGCTCTACATGAGGAAAACTATAAAACTCTAATGAAGGGTATTAAGGATTAAACAAATGAAGGGATGGTCCATGTTCATGAATAGTAGGACCCAGCACTGCAACTTGATCTGTAGGTTCAACTCAATGTCAAAGTGAAGGTTGACACTACCCATATCCAAGATTTAGCCTAAAACCAAAATAATCAAGACAGTGTGATGTTGCCAAGAGAACAGAACAGAGAGCCCAGAAACAGTCTCATGTAAATATAATCAACTGATCACTGACCCAAGAGCAAAGACAGTCCAATGGAAAAGGATCATTGTTTCAACAGACGGTTCTGGAACAACTGGACACCACATGCCATGCAGACAGTTAAATCTGGACACAGGTAGTTTACCCTTCACGAAAACTGAGCTGGATCGTAGGCCTCAAAGCAAAACCCAAAAATAAAACACCTAGAATACGACACAGGAGAAAACCTAGATGGCTTTGCACGTGGAGATGACTTTGTAGATAACACAACAAGGCAGATCCATAAAAGAAATAATTGGTAAGATAACCTCCATTAAAGTCAAAAACTTCTGTGTGAAGTACACTGTCAGGAGAACGAGAAGGTGAGATGGAGAGAAAATATTTGTAAAAGGCCTGTCTGATAAAAGACTATTATTCTAAATATACAAAGAACTCTTAAAACTTAACAATAGAACTCAGACACCTGATTAAAAAGAAATAATCAAAAGACCTGAGCAGACATCTCACCAGAAGATACACAGGTGTCAGAGTACATGAAAAGATGCTCGACATCTTCTATCAGTAGAGAATTGCAAATTAAAACAGCAGTGAGATACCGCTGTATGCCTCTGTCAGAGAGGTCGAAATTTGGAACACCAGCACCACCAAACACTGGTGAGGAGATGCAACAGCAGTAACTCTCACTCATTGTCACTAGGAATGAGGGACAGTACAGCTGCTTTGCAAGAGTTAGGAGGTTTCTTAGAAAACTAAACATCCTCTTGCCATTCGATCCTATGATCTTGCTCATTAGTATTTACCCAAAGAAGTTGAAAATGTATATTCACTCAGAGACCTGCCCACAAAGGTTTATAGCAGCTTTATTCAAATTATTGCCAAATTTCCTTCAGCAGATGAATGAATAAATAAAATGCTGTACCTCCAAACAACGGGATTTTATTCAGTGCTAAAAAGAAATGAGCTATCAGGCCATGAAGAGATGGCAGAACCTTCCATGCTTATTACTAAGAAGACGACAATCTGAAAAGACTACACGTTGTGTGCATCCAAGTTTATGACATTCTGGGAAAGACAAACTGTCAACACAATTAAAGGACCAGGGACTGCCAGGGGTTAGAGGTGCCCCGGCCAGCGGGGGGTTCAACAAGGGCCCGAGGGGAAGTCAACCTGGATGAGAGACAAACCAGACACAGAGAAGGAGACCAAGTCTATAATCTGATCAAGGTCTCAAATTTTATGTTTTACAATGCAACTTAGCTGACGTGATCAGGGCCGCTGGGTTGCTAGGACCCCTAACCACAGATTGTTCTCCGGTAAAGGTCATGGGTGGGAAATTTCTAAGGAGAAGCGGAGCGTTAAACTAAGGAGGATATGTTGCTATGGCAGTTGTCAACCCTTGACGCAGGCTGGGTCAGTTTGACTTTCGGGGAAATGAGGCAGACTTGAAGGAGTAGAAGCTTAAGATTAGGCCTAGACAAAATGGTGAGACCATTGTCTCTATGGCTTCCGACATAGAGGAGAGGAAGAGACGACCCGGCAGAGCCCTGAGGATCTTTAGGGCCAGGAAACTACTCTGAACAAAACTATAATGATAGACAAGGGTCATAGGAAGTACAAGACCAAGAGCAACCCCTAATGTTAGTTGTGGACTTTGGGTGGTGGTCATGTGTCACTGCAGTTCTGTTGACTCTAACAAATGTACCACTCAGGTGGGGCCTTTTGGTAGTGGAAGAGGCTGTGCATATTTGGGGAAGGCCAGTGGAAATGTAGGAAATCTCTATAACCTCTGCTCAGTTTTTCTTTTTCTTTTTTTTTGTTTGTTTGTTTGTTTGTTTGTTTGAGACAGAGTTTAATGTCACCCTCTGTAGAGTGTGGTGGCATCAGAGCTCACAGCAATCTCCAACTCTTTTTTTTTTGTAGAGACAGAGTCTCACTTTATTGCCCTTGGTAGAGTGCCATGGTGTCACACAGCTCACAGCAACCTCCAGCTCTTGGGCTTAGGTGATTCTCTTGCCTCAGCCTCCCGAGTAGCTGGGACTACTGGCGCCCGCCATAACGCCCGACTATTTTTCTGTTTTGCAATTCACTTAGGCTGAGTTTGAACCCGCCACCTTCGGTATATGGAGCCAGTGCCCTACTTGATGAGCCACAGGCGCCGTCCCTCTGCTCAGTTTGTCTGTGACCTCAAACTACTTTAAAAAATAAATTCTATTTTTTTATTTAGTGTCTCACTCTGTTGCCCTGGGTAGAGTACTGTGGTGCCAGCCCAGCTCACAGCAACCTCAATCTCTTAGGCTGAGATGATCCTCTTGCCTCAGCCTCCCAAATCGCTGGAACTTCAGGCGCCCACCACAGTGTTCAGCTAGTTTTTCTGTTTTTAGTAAAGACAGGGTCTCACTCTTGCTCAAGCTAGTCTCGAACTCCTCAAGCAATCTCCCTTCCTTGCCCTCCAGTGTACTAGGATTATAAGTGTGAGCCACCCCACCCAGCCTGACTTCCTTTTTTTAATGGGGTTATTTGTCTTTTTTTTTTTTTGCTGATTTGTTTGTGTTCTTTGTGAATTCTGTTTACTAGCCCTTTATTGGATATAAGCTTGAAAATATTTTCTTCCATTCTCTATGTTTTCTATTTTTGTTAATTATTTCCTTAGATGTGCAGAAGCTTTTTAATTTAATCAAGTACCATTTATATATTTTTGTTGTTGCCATGATTGCCATTGGAGTCGTCTTCACAAATTCTTCGTCTAGGCCAATATCTTCACAAATACTTCGTCTAGGCCAATATCAGGAAGAGTTTTCCCTACATTTTTTCTACAATTCTTACAGTTTCACGCCTTACATTCAAGTCTTGTATTCGTAAAAGCTTTTTTCTTTTTTTTTTTTTTTTTTGCAGTTTTGGCTGGGGCCAGGTTTGAACCTGCCACCTCCGGCATATGGGGTCAGCGCCCTACTCCTTTGAGCCATAGGCACCGCCTGCAAAAGCTTTTTCTTTAAAAGTCACTTACGAAATCTAATAGAGGTTGCCCATGCCTCTACCTTTTACTTTCCTACAGTATTATAACTAAATTCTCCTTAGTTTTTTGAGACAGAAAAGTTGACATAATCTTCTATCGAGTTAGTGTTCACAGAGCCAGAAGTATTTGAGCACATTAATTTAATGTGAAAATGTGTTTAGAATTTCCCATGAAAATGAGAACATCTTCATTTAAGGACATAGGTATGGTACAGAGTGACCTTCTTTGGAAATTCTTTGCAACTTTTTCTGGCTCAAAAGAGCAAATTGCCTTTACCTAACAGTGCTGGATTTGTTATTAATAATACCCGGTGCTAAAAGAGATCTTAGAATAACAAAATGCAGTCCTGCAATATTAGCAGATTTCTACTATGCAAAGGGTTGTTCAACCATCTCTTCCTTTACAAACATCATTGGATTAAAGGACTTTTGGATACTGTCATATGTTAATAAAAACCTATGATCTATGCCTTCTTTTTTTACTGTATTTTTTTATGACAATACAGAAGATGCCCAAAAAAGTATGCACATTTTAAGAAAAGAAAAAATTTTTTAAATTGTAATAATCAAGTCACATTTGCCTTCCACAATTACAAGAGATACAAGATACAAGAAAACAGACACTATCAGTGTGTGTCTACAGATGAAATGGTATGTGTTTGCTTTAAAATAATCCTCTGTGTGTGCGTCTATGTAAATGAAACAAACTTGGTGACATGCTGATTATATGCTGAAGCTGAGTGACGGAGGGTTGTGTTAGAGCTCATTACATTATTCTTGGTTTTACATGTACAGAGGGTGCCCAAAATGAATACACATTTTAAGAAAGGAAAAAAAATTATATTAAAATTGTAATACTCAATATATGCTGATCATGCAAAATCTTTTATTAAGTATATTTGTGAACTTTACATTTCTACACATAACCCGTGGTATTGAAGTAGTATTTATTACCACTTCAGTAATTATGGTTTGGAAACTGTTGAGCTTCTCCTGAAAAATAAAACCAATAGGTAATAAGAGTAAAAGAGAGAACTGACCTTTGATTATGGTCCTTTGAGAAGTCCCAAGATCTGTAGTTGGCAAACCAGAGACCCAGGAAAGCCAATGGTGCAGTTTCAATCTTGATGTAAAGGCCTGAACACCAAGAGGATGATGGTTTAAGCTCTAGTCCAGAAGCCAGCAGGCTCAAGACCCGAGAAGAGCTGATGCTTCAGGTTAAGTCCAATGGCAGGTAGAGACTGATGTTCCAGCTCCAGGCAGTCAGAGGGGAGTAATTCATTCCTCCCACTCTCCAGAGTCTGCCTATCCAGGCCCTCACCTGAACGGAAGGGGCTCACCCACGTTCAGGAAGGCAACCCACTGTTCTCAGTCCATCTGCCTATCCAGATGTTAATCTCATCCAAAAAAACGTGCCCAGAATAACGTTGATCAAATATCTGGGCCCCCCACGGCCTACTCAAGGTGACACATAAAAGTAACCATCATGGAAGCCATTGCTCTTTACCTGAGATACAGATGCAGTGGTAAGTTTTCCTTTGTTGAACTTTTGATATTCTGATATCAATCACAATTACATTCCCACCTCATGTGCAGCCCTAGCATTGAATTGGTAACATCTGTCATCTCCCCAGCTCCCATGCTCATTTACAAGGTGGTTGAGGCTTGGCAAGTACATAACAGCAATTCTCCAGCTCTTCCTTATTTATGGAAATAGCATCAGATGAAAGTAACACAGCACAGCTCAAGATGGCAGACTTAGAGCCGTGTATGTTCTGTTTATGGAGTTCAGGATCGAACGTTTTTCATTTCTCCAGTTAATTTAAAAAGCAAAATGAAATGAAGCCTAAAGATCGCAGTGTTAAACAGCTAGAGGGCTGTTCCTACTCTCCTCTTAGATACAGTGAGGCATCGCTATTTGTTTTCTTTTATTAAATGTCTTGTTGCCTCTGTAAGAGAAGCTGATATCACAAGTGCCGCAGTCAGAAGGAGCCTCCTGTGTAAGCTCACTGCTCTGCTGCCTGAACGTGAAGGTTGCTCGACTGTCTGGTTTGCAGACAGATGTGAGCTTCAGGTTGCAACTGACCCTGCTGTTTACTCTGCTTAATTAAATACACTTTTAATATTCTCTTCTGCTGCTGCCCCTCAGCTCACATCTATGCTGTGGTGCAACAGGGGTGAGAAGGAAAGGTCTTTGAAACCAAAGTACTTAATTAGTCCTGGGCCCAGGGAGAAGTGTCAGATAGAAATACAGCTGAAGTAGGGGAGAGGATAGCCAAGGCGTGCAAAGACCGGTGGTGGAAAGGACACCAACCACGATGCCTGACTTACTAAAACTCTTTTAGAATGTGGACCGTTTCTAGTCGTGTATGATACCAGTTTGCATCAGCAGTTTCCAGTGGCCACTCGTTGTTTATTCAGTTGTAGTTGCTCTTTTCTGCCAGAACTACTGTATCTTCTTTTTCCCCAGTATATACATCATCCGGTGGGTAAGTAAGTGGGGGCCCAACTGGCACCATCAGTGGCCAGATTTCCACTCAGCACCCTAACTGAGTTGTTTTAAATGCAGTCAGTATCTGATTAATACTCATTGGAAGATGAAACATACAGTAATATATTAGTAATTATGAAAGCATAATTATAAATATAGAGTTAAGTATCTATAAATTATAGATGCAATTACAGATACATCCGTATACTAATATAGATTATAGGTGTATATGAGAGCCAGCCAGAAAGTATCCAGCCATATCTGTCTGTTTTTCATAGTCCATGCCTGGATACTTTCCAGACAGCCATGGATTATAGATGTCTATACTGATATCGATCACAGATATAATTTGATGTTGTATATAATTATATAGCTATACCTTGATAGATAGAATTGTTATGCAATAGGATAAATTAAGATACATGTCCACTCTTATTGTGAAAGCATAAAATAAGCTTTTGGAAATGATCACAGCATTACCCAACTCCCACACACTGCAGTGACCAGGGCATCCTGGCCTGCTCCCCCGAGCCGGTGGAAACTAAGAAAGGGGCAGACGGGAAGGTTTTGGGGTGCTCTTTATCTTCTCTAAACACGCTGGAATCAATGGGGTAATGGATTTGCTCAGACTCAGCGTATGAGTCACATTTACCTGAGTTCTTAGTGCCTCAGGTTGCAGTAAAACGTGCATCTTAAATTTCTGAAAATGCTTCTTTCTTCTTTGAGAAATAATGAGTAACCTTGCTGTGAAAAATGTCCTCATCAGAAATTGGACACTAAAGACAAAGTGATGAGGAAACAAAGTGACCAACGCCAAGGGCAAAACCCGAGAGCAAAAGCCCAGGCTCCCTATTCCTCGCGTCTCACCAGCCCCGTCAGCAGGCACCGCTAGCCGAAGGGCGCCTCGTCATGTTGAGTCCCAGGAGGCCCTGTGGGCCGCTGCCCTGCCCGTCACAGGGGCCATGGAAGGACACTTTCCAGTGTGGTGGCAGCACTGCCCCAGGTGTCCGGGTTTTCTCCCTCAGCCTTGTCTGGGAGCACCCTCGGGCCCTGACCCAGTCAGTCCGGAGGGCTGGGGGAGCCAAGGCCCCTGAGCTCATTCTCAAACAAGTCACTGGAGGAATGTGCCCCCCCCCACAGGAACAACTCAGAAGCTGGGGCCCTGTGTCTCTCAGAGCGTCCCCAGCAGTGACCACCCGGACAACATCCCCTTTGTTGGTTCTCCCCTTGTTTCTGGAATCGCCCCTTGATAACAGCCGCAGGCTCTGCTTTCGGAGGGTTCACACGGAGTCGCTTGCTGGGGGTAACTGCTGTGGTGGGGCGGCCCCTTTGGACCTTGTGTCTGCACACGCGCCGTCTGCACCTGTTGCTTCAGAGTGTGTATGCAGTTTGGGAAACTTTAAGAATCAATGTCAGTGATGGCTGCGTTCCCAAGGTTTTCTTAGGCTCTTGTGAAAAGCAGTGCCGCCCTTTGCCCCACCCTCTGGTTCTCTTTCCCAGCAGCTCCTCTTCCTCTTTTGTATTGTCTTCCTAACTAAAATCACATTCGTGTGTTGCTTCTTTCTGTCTCTAAAACAAAAAGCCCTTCCGGTGCTATCTAGGACCCCCCAGTGGCCTGCAGAAGCACTCGTGTCCCTGCTCACCCGTTGACTGCCTCGACTGTGGCAGGGCACTTGTGTATGTAGGTCACTGCTCCAGCCCGGTCCCTCCCCGCCGCCTCTGTCGCCCTGGGCCCTCTCACTTGCTGCCCTGCTCCCTGCACCTCATCTGCCCCTCCACTGACCGGGTCGGTTTGCAGGAAGCCCATCTGTAGTGGTTTCCCGAGAAAAAACGTGTGAGAGGAAATGTCGACGCATGTCTCGAAACGTCTTCATCTGCCTGCTTTTGGTGGAAAGTTTTCTGTGAAAACCATTTTCTTTCGGACTATCAAAGCGATCTCTGCTCGTCTACTCGCCCCAGCCATCCAGACCGTGTCACTGCCCGTCCTGCCCACTCGCGGGGCCTCTTCCTGTGTTCAGTGTCCTGAACCTCCAGAGTTCCGCCTTGCTGAGCAGCCAGCCGCTTCTTCTGGGCACCCACAAGCTCTACCATTCTCCGCCATCTCCTTCATGTCTGGGAATTCCCTTTCTTAAGCGTTTTTCTTTCTTCCTGTTGTTTCTGGAATTGTTTGTTCTGTTTCCAGTTCCCTGGTCCAGTCCTCTGGTTTCCCGGTCTCTTCTCGCTGCCTGAATTGGTCTATTGCGTTTACTTTCATTGATGTCAGAGCAGTTCTTTTTCAGACATTTTCTTTGTTGCAGTGGCCCAAAAGACAGATTTAAAATTCTTCTTGCACCTTCGTCTATTTTAAGAAGCGCTGTCTCTTTCTGTCTCATCTCTGCTAATCTCTGTGTTCATTGTCTGTACCAACATTAGGGAACCTTCCTTCTCTTTGGTGAAGCCCTTCCCAATTTACATTTGACCTCCCTGTTGATGCTTCAGTCCCCCTAATCCACTTACTCAGACTTGTTTTCCAAATGAATTGTGCTTTTCTAAGGTGACAGGCTCTCGCCTAGTCCCCTCCAGTGAAGCTCACGCTGCCCTTTCTTGCTTTGTGAACTGCATCTTCATTTCAAAACCCCTCTTGGTATTTTTCCCCTGAAACAGTTCTTTTTTTTTCTTCTATGTGTCGCATAATGTTAATAAATCACAGCCTATGGTGCAACCCTTTGAGACAATATTTAGGGGAGAAAATGGGTATCAGTTTGCTCCAATTCCACACAGCTTCTTACCGTCATTGTTTGCCTGTGTGACGCGCCCATCCATTTTTAGATGTGCTTATTTCTGTTCCCAGCAATTCCTTCCAATACATTTACATATGTAATTTTCATTCCAGGCAACCAAAAAACTATTTCAAGAAAAAAAATTAAGACTTTGCCTAATCTTCATTCTAATTGAGATCACCTGCTTCATATTATTTATAAGTAAAATTAAGAAACTCATATTGGAATCAAGGAATCGATTGCTAATCAAGGTTGAAAAGGGTAGCACATGAAGCCGTTGCCTTTTCCTGGGTGGGTTTTTAGCCAGCCAGAAACAGTCCGGACGGGTCCGGGGCTTGTGTCTCAGAGCCCTCTGGCCAAACGCTGTGAGCAGCAGGGGGCCATTTCTCTGCTCAGTCCTCAGACTCGGGACATTCATGTTTCTTGGTAGATGCGCACCTTCCTTTTCCCTCGCAGTGTTTACTTTCTCATCCGCAGCCGTGCGTGTATTTGCAGTTTTCTTATTTACAAGGATCTGGGCATATTGCAGTAATAGGTCAGTCATTATGCACTAACGTTTCTTTCCTTGAAAGGTAATTTCCATGTGGCAGAAATTGTGGATGTCAACTTAGCCCTAATTAGTCCCTTATTTCTTTAGACTAAATACCCTCTCAAACTGATGAGATTGCCTTTTGATCTAAAACATCACTTTTCTATGCACATTCTACACATCCTTTTTTCTGGGAACTTTTACTGAACTACTTTCTAACATTTCAGCGGGAAGCAGTCAGTGGTGCTGGAAGTTCTGACAACTGGAAGACTGATGTTCCAGTCCGGGCGGGGTCCTGTGGTGTTTCACACGGCCAGACACCTGTGGCCGCGGAAGCATCGTTCAGTCAGCTGCCTGGTTGGAGATATTCTTCATTGTCTCATCCGCAGCAGCTTCTCAGATTTTAAAAGATGACCAGGACAGTTTCAACCATTTCTTTTCAGTTTGTCTTTGAAGCACAAATTAAGATTTGATAAGACTTTCTTCTCTAGAGTAATTTAATAAACTTCCCTTGTTCAAAAGAAATAAGTTATTGTAAACCTATGACATTGTGCTGGAAGGTAGGTCCCAAGGAAAGGCAGCGCATGCCTCTTGGTGGTCATCGAGGTTCGTTTGCGATGCTCGTGGCCGTTCACTGCATCATTCCTGCATTGAAGTGACTTTTGTCAGAAAAGTACTGTGCTAGATATACATACGTTCAGTGCATATTTTGTTAAACTTAGTTTCTTAATTTGGTATGTAATTTTGTTTTGGAAAATTAATTTTTTGTTTGCATCTCCCTATATGAAATATACACCTATCCCACTCTTGACTTTAGAGTCAGGGCTACAGCATTGAAGAAGTTTCAATCTGGCTTTTCTCCCTGCCTTCATCTTTCCTGCTATAGTTGTTCCCAGTGAAGGGGATCATTGGTGCATATAATTCAAATCCCTCACTAATTCCCTCCATGGGGTGGGGTCACTAGCCCACCACTAAGGGCCACAGTCCGCATCACACCTGGGGCCTGACAATGGCTCCCCTGGGGGACTTAGAAGGGCAGTGTCTGGACACTGGGGAATAACTCCAAGGCAGAAGGATAATCTGCAAGGCAAATAGTCCTGCCTGCTTCTCCCCAGGAGCCCTTCATCCAGAGAACAAAAATCTGGCCACAGGTCTTCCCTTCTGGAGTCTGAAAAGCTTACACTCTTGTCCTGAATTCAGAGACTCCCTGTCATTCAGATGGCCCAAGCCAAGGCCCACTGAGTTTAACCAAAGAAAATTTGCCATCAGTATACGCACTACCTTAGGTCAGATATTAAAGGAAAGGGTTGTTCCGTTCTGCCACAGGCACAGCTGCTGCAGAGGGATGTAATAAAGCCCTCCGTGTTCCTAAGGCATTAGCACTGCGTTCAATTCTGAGGTTCCGCTGAAAGGGAGACTTCACATGCACCCACTCCTTGACCCTGGTTCTTTGACTTTGACTTTAAGTACATTGTACCCAAGAGGTACCACACAGCAAGATTCTCATCTGAAAGTCTCAGTCACACTGGTCATTTGGAACCATTGTTATATCAAAAAATTATCTTCAGGAATCTCAGTGTAGGAAGGAATCTTGGGCTTAGAGACAAAGAAATAATACAGTTTTTTGTTTTTCTTTTCCAAATGGTATTTTTTAGAATGTAAGCATTCTAAAATGGGGATAGTTAATTTACCTGGTATGGCTTAGATTTCCAAGTTATGTTTAAATGTGATTTCCCATTTTGAAGATATACTATTAATAATTCTTCTTTGCTTTAAGTTTAAAGCAATGCTTGAAATAGAGTCTACCAATGTCTGACATGGAATGATTTGGGTAAAAAGCCCTTCCAGATTCTTGTTGTGTTTTACTTTCCTTTGAAGGAGAAACAGTTGAGCCCTTCCACAGTAAGCCTATGGGTTTCCAAACATCTGAAGAAGGAGAATATTAACAGACTCACTCCCTATAA
Organism: Arctocebus calabarensis; assembly: GCA_963573935.1. Classification (NCBI taxonomy): domain Eukaryota; kingdom Metazoa; phylum Chordata; class Mammalia; order Primates; family Lorisidae; genus Arctocebus; species Arctocebus calabarensis. Next base: position 45,036 of record CAUYON010118763.1, read on the forward strand.
ACATATTAACTCTCTGTTAATTCATTGAGGACAAAGCTATATAGATAATATCAACTACAGAGGGATCCTGATTTAACAATGGTTTGACTCGAAACTTTTCGACTCTACAATGGTGTTAAAATGATCCACATTCAGTAGAAATTATACTTCAAACATATGATCATTGTTTTTCACTTTAAGTTCAGGGTTCCATAAATTACATGAGATTTTCAACACTTTTCAGTAGCACGTGATTTTACCCAACTGTATGTTAATAAAAGCCCTCGAGTACATTTAAGGTAGGCTACACTGAACTATGATGTTCTGTAGGTTAAGTGTATTAGATGCATTTTTGACTTACACCATTTTCAATTTATGATGGATTTATTGGACTGTAACTCCATCGTTAAGTACGGGAGCATCTGTGCTTCTTAAGTACATTCTGTCAATTGGGCCCTGTCCCAAGCACTTTACAGACAGTAGCTCGTTGAATCTTCTAATCTCAAAAAGAAAGTACCATAACCAGGTGAGAGGAAACTGAGTGCAGAGAAGTGAAGCGGCCCACTTAAAACCCCAGTGAGGCCCCGTGTGTAGCTGCATATGACTGACTGCCCGAGGAGCTCACTCACAGTGCTAGACTCGTGTCCAAACCAGCCCTGCGGCACCTCTCAGGCTTTCTTCTATGATTCTTCCCAGAGAAGCTGAGTTACATGTATTTGTTTTAAGCCTGTCACTGAACCTTTACCTAGAACCAAAGGGCCAACAAGTCAAAGGCCCATGGTGATGGGTTCTGCCCCCAGCATCCTCCCATTTTTTGCCTCCACCAAGTGTAGTTAGTTGAATGGCACTCGTCAGGTGATATGGAAGCTGTTTTGTCTCCTGCCCTGACCTCACTTCTGGTTCACAGGAGCCGGCTTCCTCTCTTTCCCTCCATAGTTTTCACTTGTGCTCTGGAGAAATGCATGATTTGATCATTCTAATGTGGGTTGGCTGTTTATGAGGTTGGGTCTGCCAGCCTGGGTCATCGTGATCACTGAAGCTACTTAATACCCTGAGCAAGAACACCAACCTGCAAAAACTGCATATCACGTGGACTTTAAACAGCTATTTCTTATAAAAATTTTAAAGCTTGCTGGATTTTAGTAGAATATGTGAACCAGACTGAGTATATTAAATTTATGAATCCAGTTGATGCAGCACCATAATAATTCAATATAATATGCTTATGTCATTAAACTCATAAAGAAGATTCCCTGAATAGCTGTAATGAATAGTTCTGATTCTGTAATCACAGACTAACATATTCACCGTGATGAATTTTAACTGGGAGCTCTCAGACTTCTCTGTAACATCAAGAAATAAATGCCGTATTTCAAATGATGTCTACTTATTTCAAGTATTTACTTTGAAACCTTGGATAGTAAATGTGGCTAGAAGAAAGAAGTACCTGCTAAGATAGAAAAATTATTCATTAGAAACCCTGAAAAGATAACAAGAGGTTGGAAGTAGAATAGGACTTTAATTTATATCTAGTCATAAATTTTGGTTATTCATAAATATACCAGGCAAAGAACTTTTTTCGTTCTGTTTGAACTAATTTATTCCTTCGTCTCTTACCTTATTCTCAAACCCATGTAGTTTGATTATCTATCATTGTATAATAAACTACCCCAAGCCTTAAAAACAACCACCACCTTATTTGCTTGTGATTCTGTGACCTGAAATTTGGGCAGGGCCCAGCTGGGTGCTTCATGTGCCACTTAGCAGACCTCTTACACATGCAGCTGTTCTCATCATGGCTCCACTAAGGCCTCAGCTCAGCTGGGGCATTAAAACACCATGGTGGCTTCTTCACTCACAGCGTTCCTGTCAGAGCATCCTGTTGGTTAAAGCAAGTCACAACTCATACTTACATTTAAGGGGAGAGCTGTACAAGGGTGTGAATCCCAGGAAGCCTGGTTTAATGGGGCCACCAGAGCAGCAAACAAACTATCAGACAGCACTTTCCCCGTTAACTTCCTCCTTATGATCACCTTCACCTTTGTTTGACTTTATTCTTGATACTAGGAATTGCATTTTATATTGAACAAAAATAGATTCTACTTTTAGACTAAAGTTGTTTTTAAATGATTCTGTGCATTCTGGACATTAGATTGACACATCTCTATCCAGAGAGATTGACAAGTATATGGGAAAGATGACTGGATAGTTAGGAACATGTAGAGTTCCAGTACAGCCTCTCTCAGCTGTATTTCCTTTATTAAAGCATCACAGGATCTGGCCAAGATTGCTCATCAGTAACATTGGGGATTTTATGAAGACAGGAGAAAGGACTGGGTGACCTTCCAAAGATTTTTTTCAGACTCCTGAGTTTGTAGTTGGACGGAAATGTCAAGTGTCTACTCGTTAGCATTGCTGGAGAGAACATAAATTGGCACAGTGTTTGTAGAGAACAATTTGGCAATATCAAAAAAAAATTTTAAATCCACACACCCTTTGACCCAGCAGTTCCATTTTAGAAATTTACCCTGTAGTAAGGTGACACATTTGCAAATACATAAGATTATTAAATATAATGTGTCATATATAATCATTCTCCATTCTTTCATTCAACAAATATTTATTAAGTACCCACTATGTGCCAGACACTATGTTAAGTACTTTGAATAAAATATTGAAAAATTACCTCTTTGTATAGTTTATGTTCTTGCAGGACTGCAAAGGATTAACACAGCCTACATGTCCATTAATAATGAGCTGGTACAATCAATTTTGGAATGAGAAACTTTTTATGAACTTCTGAAGAATGATCTTTACTATAAACCATTGGTGCTCAACCTGTGGGTCATGACCCACAGGAACTATAGTAAAGGGCCGCAGCATAGGAAGGTAGAAAACCACTACTATGAACTGTTAAGTGAATGAAGTAAGGTGCAGAAGAGTTGGTCTTTTACGTGCCTGTTTGAACTGAAGTGAAGGGTGTCTATATTTCCATTTGCATATGTACGCGTGAAAATGCTCTGGAAGGATGCACACAAAAAACTAATAATAGTAAGTATTTCCGTATGCAAGAGATTTAGGGAAATAGAGGTCGGTTGAAAGAAAAACTTTTCACCACGGTGACCATGCACACACACGGTCGGGAACTGTGAAAAGTTCCCTTTCCACTTGCATATACGCATGTTTGCGCTTTCCGCTTTCAACCAGTAAATCAAAGTGTTACTTACTTAGCATGAATAAGTATTATTTGAATGAATTTTTATCTACTTTTTTTTATTATTTTCTATTAAATCATAACTGTGTACATTGATGCATTTATGGGGTTCAGGGTACTGCTTTGATATACAATGTGAAATGCTTACATTAAACTAAGTAACACATCCATCACAATTTTACTCATTTCTTAATAGTTTTGAAATGTACCATTGCATCATGCACATTAGGTG